>PVIR01003465.1:0-57948 GCA_004026965.1 Petromus typicus
TAAGGTGAAAGGGGACAATGTTGAGATTGTAACAAAAAAGTAAGGAAACAAATTTTATGTATATGGGGGGGTGGTAGGGTGGGTAGGGCTATGGGAAAAAATGAGAATTAAGTTGTGTCTTATACTGGTACAAATCCCCATTATGGAGTGCAATCATGATGTGTATATTTAATGTACCAATAAAGATTAAAAAAAAATATCATCCCTTCTTTTCAAGGTCTAGTGTCCTTTTCTTTATAAATACTAAAAAATAATAAACATTTACTTTCACATTACTGAGTTTAATTCATAAATCAATCAATCAATTTATTTACAGTGCTGGGGATGGAATCCAGAACCTCACCCATGTCAGGCTAATTCTGTACCACTGAGCTACAACCTCTACCCTATATATTGTGGGTTTTGTAGCAAGTTTGTACCCTAAAATGTGCATAAAGTTCAGCTGTAGTTGGGTGGTGGGGAGCTAGCAGGGTACTTTATAACCTATCAAACGGTGAATATTGACAATTTACTTCTGTTGAGATCCAAAGAGTGAAACCCTTTGGAAACCATGTGTGTGGCCCTAGGGGTTTCACCAGTTCATGCAAAGCCAGAAGAACTCTTAATACTGATCTACAGCTCTCAGTCCTAAACATGTCCCTCCAGACACAGAGACCTGATTATTCTTTAACAGGATGTCTGTAGGAGAGATATTAAAGACATTCTGATTTCATTAGTGAAAAATTCTGTTTTCCTTTACACTTGTTAAGGAGAAGAGTCACGTGGGGCTCAGGATGATGAAGCTGTAATCAGATCATCTAGTCTATGCCTTGAGCAGACTCGGCATTTCCCAGCAGTCTGCTGTTCTGAGTCTGCTGGTTTGGAGTCAAGCCCTGGAGTTATTGCTTCACAGTTAAGTAGATTGGGGAATTAGGTGAAGGAGAGTCTCTCCCCCCACATCCTCTCTCTTTGTTGCATCTGCTGTTTGCATCAACATTAATAAAGCTGATTAGAAGTCAAGCCACCCTGCCCCATCTTCCCAGTAAATGTTCATAAAGAGACAATGCGAGTGGTCTAATTTTTAAACATATAAAAAATAATAAACTGTACTGGAATCCCTTCCAGACTTAGTAGGTCACCATGTCCGGAGCCTCACACATCAGCTGAAAAGGGCAGTTCCTTTGGCAATCTGCAGATTCCCAGCTTCAGTGACAACCAGCTCACCCCATCTGGGTCTCCTCTCTGGTGGCTATAACAACACGCACATGCCATGTATGTACACTTTCTGTCTACTGTGAGCAGTCGCCATGGTCAGAACCAATTAAAGCAGCATGAAAATATTTTGGAAACATTCAGCTCAATATAGTCCGTACAGCTGCCATAGTTTATTTTAATCATCTGAGAAGATAGAGAATGGAAGGGAAGACTGATTTTTATTCAAATATCAAATATATTGTCAAAAATATTCAAATATATTGTCAGATATAGCTGTTCCTTTTACCCTCTTAAGTAAGACATGAAAGTAATTTGTTCCTCTCATTGTGACCCATCTGCAGGTAAATCTTCCCTGCATCTGTGCTGCATCTCTGCCGCCTCTCAAGACCTCCAGGCAAGGACATTGGATCCCATTCAAGTAGCCCATTCCAGAGTTCAAAGGCCTCATTATCTAGATGTCATTTCAATGTCGGTCCTCAATCCCTCCTTCTGCCTCTGATTTAGATCTCAGCAGGCGTAAGGACGATCAGGAACCTGCACCAATCTTCAAGGTGGCTGAGATTTTTCTTCTACTATGGTTATTTTCTTCTTTCTCTCTCCAGTGGTGGGGAGAAAAGAATTTATTTCACACACAGCTACAAAGAATATGAAAATATTAGTTTATAAGCAATTCTAAAGACAGTGCTGGAAGAAGGGAGCGTCTAATGGTAAAACAGAAGCACACCAAGGCTTTTAGATACCGGATATTTAAATGTTACTCACAATGGCACCACTATGGACTGATGTAACTGCCCAAAGAATGCAGGGAAATAAAATAATAGATCACTGCTGGAGTTATAGTCACAGAATTCTAGCTCATAAAGATCTTACCCTTTATCTGGCCTAGAAGGTGAGGGGCCTAGCAATGTTCTATTTTCCAGAATCTTCTTATGTAAGACTTATGCATGCTCTGAGGCATTCAACAAACAAGGTTCTGGGGTCATATAAGATTACCACAATCTATATTTTACAAAGAGTAAAATTCAAATATATTTTTCTTCTTTTTGTATCTTTCTCTAACTACATAATGGACTCTGTTAAACATTACAAGAGGCTGTTGTTTTGAAACTCCCACACTGGGTCCCAACAGTCTAAAAATCAAAATGGAGTCACTCATGCTAAAGTTCATGTATGGTGCGGAAACCGACCTTCACAGAAATCAGTATTAGAGAGTATAGCCAGATTTCCCAGTTTAGTTGGCATGATGATGAAGCTCTCTCTGCCTTAATTCTTATACAAAAGAAGCAATCTGAAATAACTCGACATTAACTATCCACTGTTTTCCTATTGTTCTATGCCACTGCCTCTGCCTTATAAGGAAAATAACTTTGAAATGAAATTTTGAAATTTTTTTTATTATTGTTTATGTACCTGCTTTACTAAAGCTGGGGAGCTGATGCGAAAGTCTTGACTTAAGTCTTAGCACTGATTTATTTCTGGGAAAGTCCATTTGATCCAAATAGAAAATGGTCGGTTGGAGGCAGGGCTGGAAACTGCTGCCCTTACCATCTAGGTTGGATCATAGGGCTCTGTCACTGCAGCAGTAGTGCTTTTCCTGATGGATGAAGTGAGGTCCACAGTGATCTGCAAAGTCAGAACTGTGCCACCCTCGCTCTGTCAGCCTTGGCGCTAGATCTGCTCCTAACATTAGGAGCGCAAGGCCTGGGGACACCTGGGAGCCCAGCACTCTGCCTGCCCCACCTTGTTTCTGACTCAGGCTCCATCTTACACTGAGAAGACTTTTACACCCTACCTCGGTCCACACCTCAAGCAAAGGCTGTGCTCAGCTAGCACTCAGACCAGTCGAGGTGCACTGTGGATGGATAGTAGTTCCCTGGGAGAAAAGTCCCACATAAACCTTGAGAATTAGGGTTGAGCTGTGGAAGCAGGGAATTCTGGGGTTGTAGGTAAGCTGGGGATGTCCTAGGAGTGAGGGCCTGGGCTCCAGGGAGGTGTGTCGTTTTGGCCCTGTGATTTTTTTGCACCGTGGTAGGAGCAAGGTAAGGGGTAGATAGAATACATGACCTTCTGAAGCGCATGCCTAAATCCTCACTTGCTCCTGCAGGCATGTTGTTCCGTGGTCCTGGCCTCCAATTCTCTATGTGTAAAGCAGGCCTTATGTCATGGCCAGTGGCTAAGGCCTGTCTCCACAGCAGTCACATTGGCCAAGGAGCAGCACCAAGGCCGTCATGGAGCCTGCTGTTGACTTGAAGAAAACTTCACAGAAGAACAAAGACAGGACATCACGTCCCAACTCCTTGGCCCTGGGAAGCTCAGTGGTGTCTGTACCACCCTTTCTGAGAAGCATGACCTCACTCTCTCTGTCCCGAAATTCCTCTAGGTAGCAACTCCTCTCATCTTCCTTAAAGTCTTCGTTCTCTCCTCATGGGCTGCTGATTCTCCTTTCAGACCCAGCCCTCACACACCCAAGTGACATAAATAGCCCTGCGAGGCACACGAAGGTGTGACTATCGGCCTGCAGTCACTCATCCCCAGTGTCCCTCCTGCTGAGGGGCAGGGCTGACCCTAAGCAGACAGTGGGCACCACTGCTGCAGTTAGAAGGGACTCGAGCGGGTGGGGTGTGATGGAGAGGCCCAACTCCCCTCTCTCGCCATCACTGGGCCAATCCCCTGGAAAATGGCCTTTGTGATTGTGTGACACTTGGGAAAGAAAAATAGCACGTTTCTCCTAGGAGCTTCTTTGTGGAAAAGACAGTATGTCAGGCAAGGAGAGAGGTGGAGGGGCAGGAAGGAAACTCTGCAGCTGACGTTGGCTTGGAGCTGTATTCCCAGCTCTGACTACTGCTGCTGAGGCAAATGAAGCCTTGCACCTGTCTGCTAAAGAGCAGGTGGCAGGGAACAGACTCCGAGAGAGCCGAGCCTCCAGTGACTCACACACTCAGAGCTGGCAAGTCCCTCGAGGCTCCTCAGAAGGTGACAGATAATAAGAATGACGAACATAGAAGAGCCACATAATTCCATAGGGGCCCTGGCCACCTCTGTCCCCAGTCTGGCCCAGGTGGCCCTGAATCAGGAGGGAACCACAGGAGCCAAGCACAGAGGACAAATGCAGGATTGATGCTGCTGGATGCTTTCAGATAATGGGCTGGACCGGGAACCGGAAAGATCAAGAGGGTGATTATAGAGAAAATGTAGCAACACAGCAGACAGTTAAAAGGGGGAATCTGTGGTGCTCCACCTTCCTAATGGAAATCTTTTCATGTGCAATATGTTTACCCAGCCTTGCTCTCAGGTATGTATTTGTCCAGAATTTTCAGCAAACTCACAATTCATACCTGCTTTGTTTTTTACTTCTCATCCCTATATCAGGCTCAGTTCCCAGTATTCTTTTATACCTTCGTTATCACTGCCAATTGCTATAAAAATATCACATCTATTGACAGACCATAACTGTTGAAAATATTTCTATTCTGTGGGTAGTTGTATTGAAATATAAGTGATATGCAATAAATTGTGCATATTCAAAACATATCATCTGATAATTTTTTTTTTTTTGAGACAGTGTCTCACTTTGTGATTCAGGCTGGCCCTGAGCTCAGCCTCAAACTCACATCACAGCAATCCTCCTGCCTCTGCCTCCCGAGTGCTGGGATTACAGAAGTGAGCCACCACGCCCGGCACTGTGGTATGTGGTACTGGTTGCTGCTGGGGTGAGTCTCCACGCCCAGTATTTTTATGTGGCTACCAGGAATTGAACCCAGGCCCTTGCGCTTGCAAGACAGGAGCTGGAACCATTGAGCTATATTCCCGGCCCTCATCTGACAATTTGGACAGATGTAGACCTGAGAAATCATCATTAATATCAAGACGAAAACATCTTCATCACCCCCTACATCTCTTCTGCCTTCTGTAGTTTCTTGGGCCTCTCTGGGCCATATTTGTTTTGTAGATTGTTATTTTGGTGGCCCCAGTGGCCCCTTGCATTCACACACTGATGTAGTCTCCTCCCTATGTCCTGTGTTCTGCCTCAAACCCTAGCCTTAGAAAGTGCTCGGAGCACACACTTCCGCAGAATGTTTCTTCCTGGCATCTTGCTGCCGCCATGCTATGAAGAAGCCCAACTCAGGCAACATCATGGAAAAAGAGTTCTGGAGAAGAACCAAGTCCCCCCCTCACAGCCCCTCCGACTCCCAGGTAGTGGCTAGGATACACAGACAGGCTTCTTGTCCTGCCAGGCATCTTTCTGCTCTAGCCCATACCACCTGGGGTCAGAGAACTTCCTAGTCAACCCATGGAATCCTGTGAGATGAGTTCGGGTGGAAGCCACTGAGTTTGGAGCAGTTTGAAATACAATCATTAGTAACTAAAACAGATTGAGAATATCTGTGGTCAATGTTAGGATAGATTCTCATTTTAATTCCATGCAACTCTCTGCCTCTTCACTCTGTTACAGATACATTTACTTACTTTATTTTTTTATTCGTTCATTGTACAGGGAATTGAATCAAGTCCTCCAAAAGAACTACATCCCTTGTCTCCAGTTATACCTCTCGACCGGTTACTGATATTTGTCATCCATCCTTCATACCTTGGGTCCACTTTTGTTTAGAACCAGCATTCTGGTCTTATCACTTGTTAAAAATGCTCTTACCAGGGTCATTAAGTTATTCTTTGCAGCTTAATCAAGAGGATTATTTTAGT
Organism: Petromus typicus; assembly: GCA_004026965.1. Taxonomy (NCBI): domain Eukaryota; kingdom Metazoa; phylum Chordata; class Mammalia; order Rodentia; family Petromuridae; genus Petromus; species Petromus typicus. The sequence continues at coordinate 5,896 of PVIR01003465.1, forward strand.
CTCATTCGATCTATCAAACCTGCACTTCACTCCTGTTAATCAATTCCCTCTTAAAAATCATCTTTTTCCTACACATGATGTCCTGAGCCTCATTTCCGTTTGAAATGCACAGATTTCAGAGACCTAAAGAAACAATGACATAAAAAGTATACAATTTTACTCTACTGTCACACAAACATGGGATTTGGTTTGTTGATTCTCTTTGTGACACTGTCCAAGGCCCACATATCTCTAGTTCCAGCTTCAATATCCCTAGGAGTTCCACCTGAGCTAGACTTGGTGGCATACGCCTATAATTCTAGGATGCTGAGAAGCTGAGGTAGGAGGATTGCAAGTTCAAACATAGCCTGTACAGCTTAGCAAGACCTTGTCTCAGAACAAAGCAATAAACGTGGAGGGGGAGATAAAGATGTAGCTCCATGCCCAGGCCCTGAATTCAATCCCCAGTACTACCAAGAAAAGAAAAGACAAGACCTAGGTGTTCTAGCTGTCTTCATGGTCCAAGATAGACCTTTCTATAACTACATTCTCCCATTGGAAAGCAGGAAACACACAAGGGAGTATATGCTTCTTTCTTTTAAGAGAATACACTATAGTTGTACCATTATGTTCCAATCCTTTAGTCCGACAGAGTCACGTGATTGCACTACCAGCAAGAGGCCAGGAAATGCGGTCTTTATCTGGGTGACTGTCCATGTGGCTCAAAACCTACTGTTCAAAAGAAAGGGAAAGGGGGTGCTGAGGCAGCCAGCTGTCTCTGCCAGACCTGAGGAACTTCCTTCGCAGTCTCTTTCGTGAATCTCTTCGGCCTCTGCATCCTGCAGTCTTCTAATACCACGACCCTCACCTTTCTCACTCTACTGACCCTCCCTGGGATCCGTGGCCCCCAGGGCACCCTCAGCGTGTGCCCATGGTCGCCTGCCGGCCTGCCCTCACTTTCCAGCTCCCCACCCTGTGGTATTTCTAAGGAAAAGATGATCTTCATCTGGACAGCTAAAGGAGCCTCCGAAGTATGTTTTCCAAACTTAGCAGAAATAGTTTTAAAAATAGAAGAAGTTCTGTTTTGGGTTTTAGATTCTTTTTAAAAAACTTACTAACGTGTTTGAAGAATCTATGAGGAAAAGCCACACGGAGTCTGAATTCCCAGGTGTGGCTAATGACGGCCATTTTCTGTACCATATAGTGCTTTCTAAATCCTACTAACTCATTTGTGAGAAAGGCTTTGTCTACAGCTTTGTGCTGAGGAAGGAGGTAGCCAGATGGGCAAGGTCACCCAGAACCATGCACCCAGCAGAGGTAATATTGGAATGGGAGCGCGTGTGACCATCTGCCGGCATCCAGACACAGCGACAGTTGCAACTTGCTGGGATTTGGCTCAGTGAAGGGGCACTCAGGCTGGACATGTCATGAAAGAGTCTGGTTTCCCAAAGGTAGAGACAGTCACATAGTTCAGCTGATGATCTGTGAGTGAGAATGTTGGCAGAGATTAGTGACTCTTTTATCATATGATATTCCTTTTTGCCACTGTTAATTTTTCTTTCTCTGAAGCCTGCTACCTCTGAAATTAATGTAGCTTCTCTAGCTTTGTTTTGGTGACATGATATATCTTTGTCTGCTCCTTCACTTTTAACTTCTTGTGTATCTTTATAGTTAAGAAAAACTGATGAGCAACATATACTTGGGTCTTGCTTTTTTATTTACTCTGTCTTCACGCTTTTTTTTTGGACTGCTGTCATTTAAAGAGGTAACTGATATGGTTAGATCAATATTCACCTTATTTGTTCCTAGTTTTTTATTAATTTTCCTTGTTCTCTCTTCCTATTTCACTGTACAGCTCTGCAGTCTGGGCCGAATGTGAAATGGAGATCCTCCTGCCTCAGCTGGGATTATAAACATTCACCAGTCTGTCTGGTCTTTGTTCTTATTTTTGTCTTTCACACTTTTTCTGCCATTGTGATATTTACTTGAAAGCTGTGTGATTCCATTTTGTCTCTTTTCTTACATTAAATTATGATTTTTAAAAAAAACTTTCTGAGTGGTTGTCCTAGAATGTGTAATATATACAATAAGTCCCACAGTGCAGTGTAGAATGTGTGAGAGAAAGGAAATGGACAGTTACTGTTAAAATGTAGGGAGTTTCTATTTGAGATGGTGCAAAAGTCCTGGGAATGGATAGCAGGGATGGCTACTGTACAATGCTTCGAATATACTCACTGCCACTGTACAGAATCCTTGAAATGTTTTTAAATGGCATATTTTATGTTATGTATATTTTACCTTCACTAAATTAAAAAAGAAGTAAAGAAAGAACTGTAGACAGGGCAAAGGAGAAGAGGAAGGAATAGCTGGGATGGCAGGAGCACATCTAGGGAAGCTTGTGCTTCCTAAAACAGAGCAAAACCTGGGGTGTAATAATCGATTAAAAAACAAACCAAGGCCAGGGATTTAGTTCGGTGACTCCAGCGTCTGTCTTGCAAGCACAAGGGCCCGGGTTTGATCTCCAGTAACCGCATACAACAATACTGGGTGTAGAGACTCAGGCCTACCAGGAATCAGTGGAGACTCACGGCTTACTCACCAGTAATGATTGGTGAGTAATGGATTACTCACCAGTAATCAGTACCACCTACCACAGTGCTGGGTGTGCCTGTAATCCCAGCACTAAGGAGGCAGAGGCAGGAGGATTGCTGTGATGTGAGTTGGAGGCTGAGCTCAGGGGCAGCCTGAACTGCAAAGCAAGATCCTGTCTCAAAAAAACAAAAAACAAAAACAAAACAAAACAAAACAAAAAAGACTCAGCCAGTCCTCAACCTTGCAACTGTAAAGTCTCGGCTGAAAGAGGAAGCATTTCATTTTATGTAATTTGCATACTTAGGCGCAGTGGGAAGTGGGGGTGGAGGTGCCCCACAGTAAACACTTGGTTGAAAAACTGATCATGGTGCTGTGGGTGTGAAGGGCATGAAGATGACAGATGAAGAGGCAGAAGGTCGGATAAATTCGGAGGCAGTTCATTGCAAAGATCCGAGGGCGGACAGAAATATGACAGTAGACACGCGGCAGCAGGCTAAGTGGGCGTAATGAAGAGATGCGCCTTTAAGTTCATCTGAGATTGGTGTCAGTGGAGCAGCAGCTCGCGAGGGAAGGAGAACGCTGGCAGGAAAAGCGCTGATGTAGTAGTCGTTCCTCGTCCCTCCCTCGCCACACACGGGGGCCCGGGGAAAATACAGGCATCGCACCACCCGTGGCGGCCTGCTGCAAACCCAAATATCGTCCAAGGCATGCGGCACGACTCTTTGTGTCTGCAGACAGTTCTGTGAAGACTGGAGTATTGTGCAGCTTTTGTTTCTTCCTGAAAGAAAGACAGTTTTCTGTTTAGTTGGCCGCGCATGGACCCAAACTTGTATGAAGTACCCCCGCACTGTCTTTAAATGCTGCCAGTCCCGGCCTACTGGCTCCGCTTTTGGACAGAACAAGTACTAAGTGCACGTTTCCCTGGTCATTTTGGCCTTGCTGTCTCTTCTCAGCCCTCTTCGTCTTTCTCAATTCTCTTCACCAGGCTGGAGACTTTTCAGATGGGAAAACACTTGGGAAAAGCGTCAACTACGGAGTGAGGAGGCTGAAGAGTTGAAGCCCGGCTTGGAGGAGGGACTGGAAGGAGGCTGAGCACTCCAACCTTCCTGACAGCCCAGAGCCAGCGTTAAGACCTGCGGCCTCAGCCTGGCCCTGTGGGAAGAAAGCCAGGATTCATAGATGTGTCTACCACGGGCAAACACCAGGGGCTGTGTCACCTGAACCACCTCTTTGCCAGTTTGAGACAGGGCCTGGTCCCTCTTGCTGGGCTCTTATCTTCCAGTTATGATCTCATCCATCTCATTTTTGGAGGTCCAGTTCTATGCACTCAGGCTGTATTGGTTTCCTGTGGCTCTCCTAATGAGCTATCACAGCAGCATGGCTTAACAGAAATGCATTTTCTGATAGCTATGGTGAGCAGTCTGCAGTGAAAGTGTTAGTAGAGCCCCTCCTGGGAGCTGAGGAAGGCTCAGCCCCACTCCTCTCTCCTAGTTTTTAGAGTGGGTGCTTCATGACATGCGGCATCATATGGCCTTCTGCTCTTGTATCTTCTCATTTGGTTGGTTGGCTTAGGTGCTGGAGAGAGGGTCTTGCTATATAGTTTAGGTTATCCTGAACTAGTGCTCCTCCTGCCTCAGCCCCTGAGTGCTGAGATTACAAGCCTTGTAATTCTTTTTTATAAGGACCTCCATCACATCTCATTAATAGATCACCCTACCACAGTATGACCTCATCTTAATTATATCTATAACAGCTTTATTTTCAAGTAAGGCCCAATTCTGATGAGATGAAGGCTTTACTGTCTTTCTAGAAAACACAATTCAATTCACAGTAGGGACTAAAGCTGCAGTGTTCACTGCAGCCATCTTGGGGTGAGACATTGGAATCCATTTCTTTGGCTCATGGAAAGAAAACTAGGGGACTACTTCATTTCAACCTGCGCAATCAGCCTCTGGGTTATGAGGTCTGAGGGCAGCATTTCCTCCAGACCTCTGGGCCCTGGACCTCAGCTGGACAGCTCAGAAGGGGCTGAACGGTCCTTCTGAGGCCCGAACCCATGGCTGGTCTCACGAAGAGGTAACTGCAGGGAATCCCCAGTCTATTCTTAGCCCTTTAACACAAGAAAGTATGAATAAAGCTGAATATTTCTCCCATCCATAGTTGAAGCCCATGAGAACAGGCCCTGCTATAGCTGGTATGTATTTCTCCAAAATTCATGTTAAAACTCCATAGTAGGGTGTTAGAAGGGGATTCAGTTGGGACAGTGGAGCTATTGTGAGTGGTATTAATAACCTTCTAAAAGAGATGGAAGACATTCACCGCTTTCATCCTTCTGGCATATTGGAGAGGACAGTGATGGAGACGCCACGCTGCAAGCAAAGAGCTGGTTCTCATCAGATGCCAAAGGTGCCAGCACCGTCATCTTGGACTTCCAGACTCCTATGGGATATCACTTTCTATTATTCAGAAAGTTATCAGTCTGTGGAATTTTCTTATAATAGCAGAGATAAATTAAGACAGCCCCAGAAGTTCCTATAAGTCTACAAGGAACCCAAAACCTACTCTTTGAGTCTCAGTGTATTCATCTGCAAAATGGGAGACTTTCACTTCCATAGGAAATGAAGGGCTTCTTTCTCTTCTCCCTTCTCCCCTGAGCCTGCAGTCCTGGCAGTCAGCCTGAGAGGGGGCGGAACTTTTAACCTGTGGTGCTTGCAAGAAGTTGGGTAGGTGAACAAGGGTGGTGTGTCCTTATGTCTCTGAGGAGACAGTGTTCATGTTTTCCTTTACTCTAGGCCCCTGGGACTGCAGCAAGCTCTTCTTCCTTTGGAGCTAACCCCCAGCTGCCAACTACCCTGTCCTTATCTCCTCCCTGTGCATCTCACTACCCCTGTCTGTACCCTCAGGAACCCACCCAGGCTAACCACTAGAGTCACTCTGATGCATGAGTCTCTAAGCATCTCCAGACGGTCCTCCCTTGCCCTGCTGGGCAATAGTTCCCTCCAGGCATGCTCCAGAAGCTCTTTCAAGCCCCAGACACCCCTTTTTTCCACCCCTTCCTCAATACCCCACCATCCTCACTGTCCATTCCCAGCAAGCTCACAAAGACCCTGCTGAGTACATGGGGATGTGCTTACTGGGAATTAAGAGCTTTCGAACAATAGAAAAAGAGTGGGTTGTGCCTACCCCTGAGATTTGTCTTGATCTATCATGAAAAAAAAATGGAGTTTCTAGGTTCCATATCTTTGTTTTCATCCATTTTCTTCTCAGCAGTGTCCCTGCCGTGGACTAATCCTTTGATAGTGATCGATGTGGCTCTGATTGTTTGTGAACATGTGGGATGTCAAATGTGTCCCTACCATAGATTTCGCTCAGTGGCATCCTTTTCACTCTGGTAATGGATCTCCAGGCTGTACCATTTGCTACTTTCTCTGGTATTGTTGATTTCTGTGAAGTTTTTCAGATCAACTAAACACAATATCTTGGCTCACCCTCTACCTCTTTGTAAAGTAATGTGAAAAAAATCCACAAATGCCTAACCTTGCCGGATCAGTTTCTAGAAGCCTTCACTTTCATTTTTACATAAGAATCTCTGATCTCTAAGGGCCATGCAGATTAACAAGTTGATACAGAGACTCTGAAAAGGACACAGTGCAGTTGGTCTTCTGAGGGGGAGGTACAGAGCCACCTCTGGTACCCCAACCCCTGCAAAGAAAGCCAAGAGGGTCTGGGGAGAAGTTCAGGGGTGGAGCACTTGTCTGACACATGCTCGATCTTGGGATCATTCTGTAGCACCCCACTGCACCCACACACACAAACAGAGTAAAACAAAAATAAACCCAGAATATCCTAGTTTGTTTTTTGGTTTTTGGAGACTGTGTGCGTACGTGGTCCAGGCTGGCTTGATCCTGCTGTGTAGCCCAGACTGACTTTAAACCAAGCTCCTCCCACCTCAGCCTCCTGAGTGCTGGGTTTACAGTGTGTGTGATTCATTTATTTTAATTAACGGAGAGTGTATATATATATATATGGTACTGCATGACATTGTATATGCATTGTGTAATGGCAGCATCAACAAGATGTAGTGACTAGAACTGCATTTCTTCACATACTGATCAGTAATTTATGGCCTAATTATAAAAACTTGAATCAACAATGGGGCACCTTCAAGAAACAATCATTCCTACATCTCAGAAATAATGGCCTATCTTATCTAATTTTCATGCAAACCCTTAGGAACATGTATTTTTATTCCCATTTTATAGATTATAAAACCAAGACCAAAGACATTAAGTGATCTGCCCAAACCCACACAGCTAATAAAACTGAAAAACTGGAGCAGAACCCAGGTCAGGACAGACTCCTGGGCCCACAATCTCCATTCTGACTCCCACATTAGCAGCACAGGATCCCTCTGTGGGTCTTGTCTTGCGTTGGACCTTTCTCTGCCATCTGCCTAATCAAATCTACAAACTTTAGGACACAGAGGGACCCAGGTAAGAGGGAGGAATCCCAGATGTGGGATTCCTCAGCAAGAACTGGAGTCCAGAAGAACTGCAGGAAGATCAGTGCTCAGAACTGTCGTGGATAATTTCTGTTCTACACTGCTGGTCCCTTAGGAGGCTGAGGTGGGAGGAGTTTTTGTGTGCTGATCTGGTATTCCAACCATCATTTGCAATCTTGTTTTCCTAGATAAATATCACACATGTCTCAATAAATTTTGGGGCCAGGTTGATGGCATCCACCAAACTGCCCTTGTTAGGATTTGGTGTGATTGGCAATGAATCTGCTAAGGCAGAGGGTTTGTGTTTCTCTGTGCCGTGACATGTAGTGACTCCTAATGCAGCTCGCTACATATGGAACAAGTACCCGGGATTTTGAAGGGCTTAATACAGGTCCATCGGGACTCCTGAGGCAGAAAGACCTGAAATGTGAAATACTGGCTGAAGAAAAATTAATCAATGCACAGAAAAATGGGAAGGAGATACATTAAAATGTTAACAGTGACTGAGTGGAATAATATTTCCAGAGGTTTCTTTTTGGGATGCTGGGAATTAAACCCAGGGCCTTATGCATGGGGAACAAGGGCTATTCCCCAAATCACATCCCCAGGCCATCATATACTTTCCTATAATATAAAACTCTACATTAGGGGCCGGGGAGTTAGCTCAGTGGTTCCGGCGCCTGTCTCACAAGCGCAAGGACCCGGGTTCGATTCCCCGTAACCACATAATACTGGGTGTGGAGACCCACACCCAGCAGCAACCAGTACCACATACCACAGTGCCGGGCGTGGTGGCTCACGCCTGTAATCCCAGCACTCGGGAGGCAGAGGCAGGAGGATTGTGATGTGAGTTTGAGGCTGAGCTCAGGGTCAGCCTGCACCACAAAGCGAGACCCTGTCTCCAAAAACCTAAAAAAAAAAAAAAAAAAAAAAAAAAAAAAAAAAAAAAAAAAAAAAAAAAACCTCTACATTATTCCCTTTTGGATGAAAGAAAAGTGCTTTATAAAAGTCACTTTACCAGTGGGGAGGGGCACTATTGCCACACACAGCCATCTGCCACACTTCTTAAGTGTCCCACAGAGTGAGAACACAATAGAAGCCACAGATGGGATGTGGTTGAAATGTGGACAACTGTGAGCGCTGGGGCGTGTTCCAAGGCATTTGCTCACGGTACAGGCCGTGATGTTTCTTTGTTTCTTCCCTCTTGCCTCTCCTCCGACTCTGAAGGAGTATGCCTTCCCATCCCCCTAAGCTCAGGCTCCCTCTGCCATTCCAGGAGCTGGCTCAAGAGCAAGAAGCTTACATGGTCCCAAAATAGAGGCACAGGCTGCTTCTTAACCTATTGTGGTTGTCATGCACCTGTTGACTCTTTTGCCACCTGCTACCAACACCATTGTGGGCCACATGCTGGGGGCACTTTTCTGCTCTTGCTGCAGTCGGGTGCTCATGTGGGGGCACATCCTTGTTGAATAGACTCTCCTCGGAAAACCTTTGCTGCAATCAGATGTGTGTACACAGCTTCCCACTGGGCCCCACAAATTGCACACACCATGGACCCCTTGCTAGTACTGACACTCTCTCAGCCCTTCAACCCCCCCCCCCTCAGATCACCAGGCTCTCTGCTTCCCTGCTCAGGCACCTGAGCCCCTAGGCAGGTCCAGAATCACCAACTAAACAACCCGGTGAGTGGTGGCCTTTTCAGCAGCCTTTAAAACACAGGAAAGAGACATTCCTATGGGACAAAGGATGCCAGCAATTGAGAACACAAAAGCTTGGCTCTTTTCTGTGAAGGACAAAGAGGAAGTTACTGTTTTATTCTTTTGCTCAGGCAGCCTAAGCCAGCACAATAAATTACTAAATATGTATTTACTCATAAGTAAAACATGTAACTCAATAAACTACCCCAAATGCAGAGAGAGATCTGGGGATTAGGAAACCGCTGATCCTATTCCAACACATTCTCCCAATGTTGTGCTTCTTCAATAATTTTTTTTAAATTGTAGTAAAATATGCATAACACAAAATGTGCTGTCTTAGCCACTCTTTAGTGGCATTAAGCACGTCCAAACTGTTGTGTTACCACTCAGATCCAGAACTTTTTCACCTTGCAAAGCAGAAACTCCATCAGTGAACAGTAATTCTCTATACTCTCCATTCACCCACCATTCTCTTTTCTGTTTCTGTGAATTTGACCTCATTGCTATAGATTGGATCTCAAAGGTCATCTCAAAGTCCATTAGTTAAAGACTTATTCCTCACTTGGCACTGTGGACAGGTAGAGAAACTTTAAGAGGGTACCTCCTCTTCAAGAATGTGACAGCGGGCACCTCCTCCAAGGGGACTATAGTTCTCCCATCCCTCTCTCCCTCACATCTCAGCCACAGGGGAACATCGTGGGCCATACTTCTGTCTTAAGATGCTGCCTCCCTGCAGCCCAAGGCCAAACAATGATGGACTGAAGTCTCTGAGCCTGTGCGCCATTACAGAAAGCTGACTACACACTCTGGTAAGTAGAATAATACAATATTTATCTCTGAGACTGGACTAGAGAGCTTAATATCGTGTCTCTACTTCATCCATGCTGTCACACATCATAATTTCCTTTTTTTTGTTTTGTTTTGTTTTTGAGACAAGGTCTTGCTGTTGTAGTTCAGGCTGGCCCTGAGCTCAGCCTTGAACTCCTGCCTCTGCCTCCTGAGTGCTGGGATTATAGGTGTGAGCCACCACGCTTCAGCATTGTTGTATATGGCTACTGGGGATCAAACCTGGGCCCTTGCATTTGCAAGTCAGGCACCAGAACCACTGAACTAAATCCCCGGCCCATAATTTCCTTCTTTTTAAGCTGAGAAATATTCCACTGTGCGTTTGTAGTATATGAGGATCATTCTTTCATCCACTGACGAACTCTTGCATTGTTTCCACCTTTGGGCTATCATGAATCACACTGCTGTGAGCGTGGATGTGCACATCTCTCTGAGCCCATTTTCAATCTTGTGGGTATGAACAACTTTTCTGAAAGCACTGTGCTGACATAGAAGTTATTAAGTCCATGGTGAAGATCACAAGGTAAAATGAAGACAGTAAGTGAGGAAGTAGGTCCACACACACCAGCTCCATTTTCACTCACTCGTGGTAAAAATTTGGTTCACTTGCTCAGCCGTGGGTCATGACTTCCACAGTGCTCCAATCCAGGTGGAGCACTGTTCTCTGAAAACCCAAATTTAAAGTTCCCCCAAATCCCAAACTAGATGAGTGCCAACATGACGCCATGCCTGACCTTGCAGCAGGTCACAGTCAAAACAGAGGTTCCTGGGGGCTGGGGAGTTAGCTCAGTGGTTCCGGCACCTATCTTGCAAGCGCAAGGACCCGGGTTCGATCCCCAGTAACCACATACCATACTGGGTGTGGAGACTCACTTCCAGCAGCAACCAGTGCCACTTATGAGTAAATACATATTTAATAATTTATTGTGCTGGCTTAGGCTGCCTGAGCAAAAGAATAAAACAGTAACTTCCTCTTTGTCCTTCACAGAAAAGAGCCAAGCTTTTGTGTTCTCAACCAGAGTGCAGGGCGTGGTGGCTCGTGCCTGTAATCCCAGCACTAAGGAGGCAGAGGCAGGAGGATTGCTGTGATGTGAGTTGGAGGTTGAGCTCAGGGCCACAAAGCGAGACCCTGTCTCAAAACAAACAAACAGAAAAACACAGGTTCCTGGAACATATTATACGAAATTATCTACAGGGTAAGAAACATAAATGAATTTCATGTTTAGACTTATCTCAGACTCAAGATAGGCAAATGCCCAAATATGCAGAAAGTCAATTATGCATATGCAAATATTCCAAAACTGGAAAGTGTCTGAAATCTAAAACACTTGTGAATCCAAAGCTTCAAGGTTTGGTGGGGCCAAACGGAAGATGAGTTTTCTGTGATAGCAGTGAAAGAGCCTCTTTGCTTGGGTTTGCAATACACTGTCTCCAGGAAGTGTGAGTGAGTATGTGTGTGTGTGTGTGTGTGTGTGTGTGGGTGTGTACCAAGCAGTGTTGTCTGGGCATTTTGCCTCTAGCCTCCAGTGATACTCCATGTCACAGCTCACTTAACAAAAACAACCTGACCAGAACTTTTTTCTTCCAGAATAGTTCAAACACTGTCCATTGAACCAGAGCAAAACACCACCACCCATCTTCCCCTCTCTTAACCAAGAACTTGCCAATTCTAGACACCCACCATTGAATCCCAGTAAAGGAAATTATAGACACCTTTGGGTTTATCTTAGCAGGTCTCCAAAGAAACAAGAACATAGCTGACACTTCTTGTTTATGCTTGGCAAGGTCGTCTTATTAATTATCTGTAATGTCCTCAGTTAGAAATGGAGAAGAACATGAACACATGCATAAGAACAGTAAAAAATCAAATGAGGTGGACTGTAACATGCCAGCAGCACACAGAGCTGCCACATGAGGATGACCAGAGTGTTAGGAGGTGAGGACAGGACTGACTTCGGTGTGGGGGACCAAGGGAAAGGGCAGATCTAGCCATACTCTTCTGGACTTGGTAGCAAGCCGCTGTTGGATGAGCCGTGGGAGTCCTGGCAGAGGCGCTTGTACTGAATCTGAAGTTCTCTGAGCCCTTTCGAAAGCACTGGTGGTGATCCAAGTCTATTATGATTGCTGTCTTCTCATTTCCTCTCTTTCTTCTGTTTCTTGTTGCCCATACTAATGCAAATGTCTTACCTGATATTTTATATACAAGCAACTCAGACATTTTTAACCACTGTGAGGTCATATCCTAATCCTATTCATAGGCTTTTTGTTCATTTTAAAAGGAGGAAAAACTACAATTTTCTACATGAATCTTAATTAGGCTTGAATAAACAAATAGCTTCATCATTTCCCTTCATAGTGTTAAGTGTATTGTGAATATTTCTCCGGAGCTCCAAACGACTTGATGGAGCAGTGGAGGAAGGAGCGCTCACCCCTACTTGTCCCTCTCTGCCTCTTGCCTTTTATAACTCTCCTTCTGTCCAGCATCCGGACAGACAGTCACCCTGTGAGTCAAAGTCCACAGTGACTTTGTGAAGTGGCTGCACAGAGCTGTCCTGCTGTACGGCACGTCTGTCATTCAGTAGCTGGTCATTTTTCCTCACCTATGTAATGAAGCTTCTAATTTATTACAAACTTGGTCCAAGGCCTAATTTCTGTCCATAAATCCTGTCATCATTGGGTGAACTGTTCTGTTTAAAAGCCAAGATTATAATGAAGCCCTGGTTTGGCAGTTTCCTACAGTGGGCACTAAAAATACAAAGGAAGCTGTCCTTATCCAGAACAAAGAGGCTGAGTGTGCCCAGAGAGACTTCTTCTGAGCTATTGCCTCTCTTTCTCCTCTGTGATATCATTTCCTAGCTGGAATCCTCACATGCTTTTTTGATGGCTTGTCTTGAGATTGGTTCCAGTGCTCCTTATTTTAGATCTTTCAAACTTCTACCCTTTCTAAGAAGTTCACTGAAACTAAGTAGAAGTGAAGTAATAATTTTCCTCCTTTATTCTGTTTCCTTAGAAGGGTTTCTTACCTCACAAAATTAGGGCAGTTAGTTACTTCACTCATCGTCAGACAAGTCCTACCTCTAAGAGTGTTAGTGTGTTATTGTAACATTTTCCAGAGCATAAATCGCTGAAGGCATCAGGCAGGGCTGGCACAGAAGGTTACTGAAAAAATATGGATTTTGTCCCATTCCAGTTTGTGGCCTTTAGGGCCCATAACATAGTAAGTACAAAGTACAAGGTAGATGGATTGATTTAATAATTAATTGGCAACTTGAATTTCTCATCTAAAAAGACACTGAGGTGCTTTATATGATACCCACAGAATATGAAGTCTGTCGTATTTCAAAAAAAAAAGTGTAAATACAACAACTTGATCTACAGACAAATAATAACAAAGCCAGAAAGGCTCAGCTCTGAAGGAACAGACAATAGTCCAGCCAATGGTTTCTTAGTTTCAGGAATTTACAGAAATACTGAGTTGCTAGCTTAGTAGTGATTTCATATTGCTTTTTCTGTCACTTAGCTCTGACAAAGTAGTATCCTCTCTAACCTCAAACTACAAAAGTTGGAAAAACATAAAAATATATTGTAACTAAGAGGTGTATACTGCCACACTTCTCAAAGTGTGTTCCACCTGGCAGCAGCCACAGGATGTACCAGTGGTAAAGTGTATTATAAATACTGTAAATAGCCCATGCCAGGCACTTGCAGTATGCAGTCGTATACTAAAGAGTCTGAGAAATTAATTAAATAAATATATTTGATCAAGTAAATTTATTTTCATATGAAATCTATTACTTTTGTATAGAACTTACTTTAAGAAATACCACTCTTCCTGGAAAGTCTACATAAAAGATTTTCATGTATGTGCAGCTGGGATTTGTACCCAGCAATACATCAGGGCCAGAAATGACATGCAAGCCCTGGCCACCAATGTATCATCTTTTCTCCTGAAAGATGTCCCTGACCATCTGCCGTATAAGTTGGCCTTTAGCCACATACTTTGTGAAGCTTTGCCGGTAGACCAGAAGGTCCAGAAAGTGGGACACTTCATGCATCGTTTTACAAAGGATAGCAATCTTGGACTACAGCCACCAAGCCTGGGATGATTAGTTATTCCTAGAGGTGCAGTGATGCTCTGTTTGTCAGGCTAGACACAGGATGGATGCCAACCCTGCAAGGCCGCCTGACATACCAGAGACTGGGACAGAGGCTGGACACATTGTCTTTGAGGACTGCTCTAGTATATAATCTCAGTTGCTTTGAATAGGTCCACAACCTGTCAGACGAGATGTGGAACTGTGCCTATTGTTTGCTACAAAATTCGAATGGTCTCAGGGTTGTGCAAGTTTCAAAGGTTTCAAATATAAACCAGAGACTGGTGTGTGAAGCAGGTTCCTGATCCTGACAGCTGCAGGTTCTCCTGGTGAGTTCCCTGAGGGGCTTCTGCAGAAAGTAGAGCCTGGAATGTAGTTCAGTGGTATAGCCCCTGCTCGGCAAGCACAAGGTTCTGAGTTTGATCCCCGGCACCGAAAAAAGTGGAGAAAATGCTTTTAATAATGTGTTTTGCTTTCCCGAAGCCTCGGAGCAACAAGGAACACACAGGCCAGGGATGGCACATTGGGAGGACCTCGGATGAGGGGCCTCCCACAAACTGAGGTTTCTGTGCAGAAAGGAGAGTGGTGAAGGAGGGAGATACTCCCTTGAGGTAGTTATTGCTATTTAGGGTCTCTATCAGGGCTGATAATTATGTATCCTGATTAGTACAACACTCGGGACTTGAATTTCAATGCTTTTGTGTGAATCTAAAAGAAAACCTCAGTTCCACCCAAGATGCAGAGGCAGAATGGAAACTCCTCCTAGAGTCTCTGCAGGGCTCTGTGTATGATGAGACAGTTGGCTGGGACGAAATTCACATCCCAGCCACGCCAGACAACACGGAAATGCATCTCTTTGTCCTGGCTCCACATGGCCAAGATGTATTCCATGATTTCCCTGACCGTGGGCCCACATCCACATGTCTGGGCTTTAAATTTACATCACTGGCACAGCACGATAAGAGAGAAGAACAAAGAGCTCAGATCTAAGCCTGCGATGCCCCTGAGATGTTAAGGAGAACCGCCCTGGAGGGAAACGTCATTCACCAAGACAGGGCAGATACAAACTTCGCTCAGAAGGGTTACGGAACATACACGAAAATGATTCACCAGGCAAGAGCGGACAAATGGAGCAAAACACCAGGGAAAGGGCTCGCTGGGTGTCAGTCGTGCTGTCCTCCGAGTCTGCTCTGCCCAAGCCCTCAAAGGACCCCACACCAACCGGAGGCACAGAAGTCCGCACACTGTGAGCCCTCTCTTGGCTCAGTCTCAAGGTGCACTGCTGACACCTGGGCCCCTGGGTCTTGCTGTTAACCCTGGAAACTCAAGGGGAATATGGCCTGTCTGTCTCTTCCTAGAGCTCCAGGCTCCAGGCCCTTTCCTATTTGGGGAGAAAACTTCACACATACTCTCATTCTTCTACACACAAAGTAAAGAGTCAGTCAGTTAGCTTGTATCTAAAACACATACTTACAGACGGTTTTTAATCTTCTATAGTCATTAGCTTAGACAGAGAAGTAATTTTGAAGCAGAATCTCTCGATCCTTGTACTTGACATGGCCCCACTTTTCTGTCCCTGTAGCTCTTGTCCTTAACTATTTAGCTCCAGTGTCACCGCTTCCAAGATTCCTCTCTGACTGTGCTTAGGTAACATTCAATAGAAAGAACACTGACCAGTATTACTGAGGGCTTATTTTATTAGGAGTGCTCTATGTGAGCCAGACGTAGTAGCATATGTCTATAATCCCAGCATTTGAGAGGCTGAGACAGGCAGGGTGTCATGATTTTGAAGCCAATATGAGCTATATAGTGAGTTCAAGGCCAACCTGACCTATAGAGCAAGATCCCGTCTCAAAAAAATAAAAATAAAAATAATTTTTTAAAAAAATGCTTTGTATGAATCTCATTTAATCCTCACAACAATTTAATGAAGTTGGTGAAATTCTCATCTTCTGTTCAGATGGGGACAAGGAAAGGCAGCAGAATTAAAGAAGTGGTCAAAGTCACACATGAAGCTCCAGCATTGTAACTCAGACCTGTGTGGCCTGGTTTCAAAGCTCCTGTCTGAATCTGCATTCTCTAGAAGCGCGAGGCATGATCAGAAAACATGATGATGGTTAAAAATAAATATCATCACAATGCACTTTCAAAATCCTCCCACAACACACCTATAACACGCTTGTCTAATCATTCTTGGCAATATATCTTTACTAAGATTTTTAAAAATTTATTTTTTTGATCAAACTAGGGACATTGAGCTTACAAGGCAGGTGCTAAAACCACTGAGATAAATCCCCAGCCCACTATAAGCTTTTAATGTAAACATAGTAATGTGAATGTTACTACTTATAGACTTTGTAACTAATGTTACTTCTTATAAACTTTGCAGTAAGGCTGTGGGTGCAGCTGGCCCATGGGGAGGGTGAGTGGTAGGAGTAAACCAGCAGATATAAAGAAAGAGTCTTTCTGAGTGCTGGGAGCCATTCTCAGAGGTAGAGAGGTGGGGACCGCAGGTCTATAGTTCATCCATCAGAAGTGTGGGCGCCCTGGCCTTGCGAATGGTGTCTGAAGTACAGACAGACACGTGAACTGAGACTTCAACTTGCAAGGTCTGTGCCAGCTCTGGGGAGGGGCTGCGGGAACTGAGCTGAGCTGTGTCAGAGAACTGGTTCACTAGAAAGGACACAAATGAGTAGACAGAGGAAGAGACACGTACAGACGTGCACTTCAGGAGGGTCCCGTCGCAGGAGCTCCCGTCCCCAGTTGCCACCCTCTCGGTATCACCCAATGCGTTCACCACCCCACATGCTCTCCTTCTTCAAGGTTTTTTTTGTTTTGTTTTGTTTTGTTTTTGAGACAGGGTCTCGCTTTGTGGTTCAGGCTGGCCCTGAGCTCAGCCTCAAACTCACCTCACAGCAATCCTCCTGCCTCTGCCTCCCGAGTGCTGGGATTACAGGCGTGAGCCACCACGCCCGGCACTGTGGTATGTGGTACTGGTTGCTGCTGGGCATGAGCATGAGTCTCCACGCCCAGTATGGTATGTGGATACCGGAGATCGAACCCGGGTCCTTGTGCTTGCGCTTGCAAGACAGGCGCCGGAACCACTGAGCTAACTTCCCGGCCTTCTTCAAGGTTTTTATAGAGACCACTCTCCGGCTCCTACCACTCACCCTCCCCGTGGGCTGGCAGATGAAGCTGAGAGGCACCTCCTTTAGGTGCCACCTTCGCCTGAGGACCACCGCAGGCCCCACTCTGTCACTTTATTACATAAACTTGAGTGGAACCCAAAGACACTCATGAAGAGAAAAAGTCATTGCTATCAGAAAACCCCAAGCATCTGAGGATTTCAGTTCCAAGAACCAAGGGCTAAGATCAGATTTGTTTCCTTAACCTGTCTGCCCGCCCTCCCTCCCTCCCTCCACTCTCTTTCCCTTTAATCTTGCATCTTTCTTACTCCTTTCTCTCTTTTTCATTTGAACTGGCCTTTGAACCCAAGGAGCACTGAACTACATTCCCAGCACTGTTTATTTTTTTGAGACAAAGTTTTCCTAAGTTGCTCTGACTGGCTTTAAACTTGAGGTCCTTGTGCCTCAGTCCCCAGAGCCCCTGGAATACAGGTGTATGCCACTCCAATCAACCTTAAGTATATTTGTTATATCATGAGAACACATTGACCATGTTCACCACTCTGTCCCACGCCTAGGACCACGCCAGGCTTACAGTAGGCATGCAGTTCATATTTGCCAAATCAACAAACAAGCCAAATAATGAATCTGCTGTTTCTTTTGGGCACAGAAGGCCTTATGCCAGCTGAGCCCTGGCCCTGGCAGGGAAGCCACGTGGGTAATTGAAACAGCCTCCTGCCAGTTTCCAGTAGTGCCCTGGGTGGGTTTGCAGGAGTGTCTCTGTCCACCACAAGAGCAGCTGCTCGCAGCTAGCTCCCTGCCCAGTGTGAGAGGACCCGAGGGGAGCCAGCTGTCTGAGGACAGAGGGACCAGGGCTGCCTTGGTGCCAGCTGTCCCTCAGCCTCCAGGGAAACAGCCTCCAATTCTTCTTCAGTTACCTGAGAACCTCCCAGAAAGCAGCTAGGGAGTAACTGAGACCCAGCCCTTCCTGGAAAGCAAAAAGAATTGGGATAATGCCCCTGAGGAAGGGCAGAGGCCCCCATCCTTCCTTCGTTTCCAAGAAACAGATTCTCGAGGATATTGGGGTAGAATGGAATCAACATGATTCCAGCTAGAAGGCCCTCTCAGTATGCTGGGGTGTAGGACAAATAGCCATATTAATGATTCTGTTCAATTACTATCCCATCTGTTAACTAAATGAAAAACAATTTTCTGTTATTGTGAAAGCCAAAAAAAAAAAAAAAAAAAAAATCATCCTAAGTGAGAAACCAGGGTTTTATTTCATTGACAGTAATGTTCAAAGGACTATAAAAATAGATGTAACAGCATTCAAAGCATGTAAAATTTAAATACATTTTCATCAAATAAAATAAGTTAAAATAAATGTAAGAAAAATTCCAAACTAAAAATTTCATATTTTTGAATATGTGTTTTCTTCTGAGAATTGGAAGTTTATCTTTAAAATTAAGAGGTAAGTAAGATAGAAATTATAACATGTATGTAAAATGCTTACATCAAAATGACCTAAGTGAAATCATTTTAGATAAATAAGACTGTACTGTACAATGCCCATCTCGTTGCCAATTTAAAAACTGTATCAGTGTTATATCAAGAGTTTAAGTAACATGAATTATTTAATACTGTACAGAATTTCTCAGTTGGCACTTATATCTGTGTAAATATTGTATCAATCTGTGGGCACTGGTGGACCAGAAGCAATAGGAACAGATACTCTGTTAATGAAGAATCTACATTTCTGCTGGGTCTGGTGGTCCACACTTGTAATCTCAGCTACTTGGAAGGCAGAGACATGAAGATTATAAATTCAAGGTCAACCTGGAGAATGTAGCAAGACCTTGCCTCAAAATGAGAAATTAATTTTTTTTTTAAATGTCTGGGGATGTAGCTCAGTGATAGAATATCCCTGGATTGGATTCGCAGTGAGAGAGAGAGAGAGAGAGAGAGAGATTCATGTTTCTGCTGTTTAAGAGGAAGGCTATGACAAATCATTTGAAGTTTCTTTTCTGTTTTCTAAGTAATTATACAATTCCAGTCTTCCTTATCTTCTCCCAAACTGTGCCAGCCCAGGTGAGAAACGGTGGATCCCTAATCTTAATCTGACTCTTCCAGTGCCCTTTTGTTTCTAGGACACAAGGGAAATGTGGCGACCTAGGGCCCAAGGGTGCTGGTCACAGTGGCAAGAGCTTAGGCGTATGGTTTATACCCATTCAGAGCCAGTGGGAGTCAGATGGCACATGTGTAAAACTCTGGCCCTGGAAAGCAAGAGGCAGTAAAGTCGTTCTGAAAGAGAAGATGTGTTTCAGCTCCTCAGGTGACACGGTGTCTACTGCCACTCCTCAGCTCTGCCGCTGTAGTACAAAAGCATCTAAAGCCAAGTCAGAGGTAAATAAGAGGAACTGTGCTGAAATGAAACTTTATTTACCAGCACAGGCTGGGTTTGGTTTTGATTGGCCACTGCTTGTTGTAAATGACACGCAAACCTGGGCAGGGGCCTCCTTCCGGGATCTATGGGCAGTCCTGGCTGTGCCAGTCTATAGCCCATGACTCAAAGCCTTTCTAGCACAAGAAATCAAAAGGAAGTATTAAGCATGCATGTTCATCAGCTAACTCTCCCCACCTAAGTGTTCATAGTTCAGGAGGAAACTGTGGCCTTGGGGAAGTCACTGAAGCTGTACAGCTTAGGGTCTGCACCTGTAACATGGCCCACTTGTTCTTCCTGGTCCCTCTACAGATGGCTGAAAGAGTCAAAATGAAAATGATGGTGATGATGGCGATGAAGAAGAATACTTTTCATTTACCAGTGCTTTCTGGTTTTGTATGTACCTCATAGAAGAATGGAAGGAGGGAGTTGCGATCAACTCTATTCTTACACTTGTGGAAACAGTGAAGACAGAGGGTTGAGTAGTTTGCTAAAAGATCCTGACTATTTGCCAGCAGAACCAAGTCTCATAACCAAGTCTCCTCAACCCCAGGGCAGAGTGACTGTTACATCAGTGGTATGGAATTTCTATAGGGAACATTAAGTGCTCTACACAACCTGTGCTGTTGAAGCCATCTTTTTTCACTTGGGCTCTTGACCCCCTTTATTATCATTTTCTTACTATTTAAATTTACTGTGGACACCAGGCAATTCAACACAATGCATGGGACACTGTTCAGTTTCAGTTATGACTGAAAATACCATTTACAAGCACACCTATATTTTGGATTGTGCCAATAGAATAAAACACGTGCCAACTTTATTCATTTCTCCCCATATGGGCTTTTTCACCAGGCTGCCAGTGAGGGAGCTCACTGCCAGCCCAGTAGTGAACTACACACGCGGTTCCCTCTATGACCACTGCCCTCCAGAGATCTCACCCCCCAGGTCACACTCATACTTCGCCGGGACACTCAGGAAACTGTCTCTCCCTTGAGTGGCATCAGAGCAGACTTGCTGCTGCTTCGTTGTTCATCATGGCTGGTTAACAAATGGCACAAATTTTGCTGCTGCAAATTTCAGGTCAAAGTTCAGTCCCTTTTGTATCAATGGAATTATAATTAGTTAACAGATCTTGAAACCAGACTGTTTGATTTCTCAAGTTTAGAGATGTGTTCCTGTTTACTTGTTTTAACTAAAGGGTGTTACAAGAATCATGTCCATCACTCAAGAGAGATGTGATTTCTTCTTCTGATTGGTCACAACCTCTGCTCCTTTGTATTTCTACTATACTGTTCTGTCATAGTGTTTGCTTTTTCTCACACAAATTTGGCAAAGTGAAACTCGTAAAGCCATGCTGCCCAACATGGTAGCCACAGATCTCACTCCAACAGCTAGTGAAGTTTAAATTAAATTTGAAAGTCATTTCCTCTGACCAAATCTGAAGTATTGAGTAACTACCTGTAGCAAATGAGTGTACTCTGTTGGGCAGTATAGATATGGGAATTTCTATCCTTGCACCATGTTCCACTGGACCACACTGTATACTGGATTTAGAAACTAATTTTGACAGACATTATAACCTGGTACAAATTCATTTGAGGGCTGTTCTTTTAAGATATTTATATGAATACTAAGTCTAGGTCAGAGACTGTCAGTAATAGCAGGTTCATTCACTGAGTGCATCTCATGTACTGAGGCCATAGTGTGTATTATCTCACTGAACAAATCCATGCTAAGTTGGGGTGTGGCTAGTGGGGAAGAGCTTGACTCGTACACGTGAGGCCCTGGGTTCCAACATTAGCATCACAAAATAACAATAATGATAACTTCAGGTTGTTTTTGAGGTCTAGCTTTAACTGGGGGACATAGGTCACACAGTAGGAGGGAGATTTGAAATTTGAACCAACTTTCTCCAGCTCTAGAATGGAAGCTCTTCCATACTCTACTCTACCAACTCCTCCATCACCCGCTCTGATGTGGGCCTGGTCAGGCAACCTAGGAGCAAGGGCAAGGCCGAGTGCTACACCGGGGGTGGGTGCCTCCAAGAGGGAGAGCTGGACATGAGTTGGCAGCATCATTGTCTTGATGGGTGCAACTCAGCTAGTCCAGCTGGGGACCCGATGAAAGCTGTGTCCTTCATAACAAACAGCCGAGACTTCTCACAGACTGGATACTTGTCCACTGGAAATACCCACATAAGAGCAAGCACTGGAGGCTCTGCTGGAACCAGTAAGGAAAGTTCGAAATTCACCAAAAAAGCTGAGTGTGGAGGCTGATTATTGTCATTCTCATTTCACTTTTTTCTTTTTGAAAGCACTGATTTCATTCTGCATGCCCGTGTGCCAACTCTCATGACAGTTCTGTCTCAGAAGTTGCTTTCTGGGCCAACTCTGGGGAAGACTGGCGGCTGCCACTGTTCAAAGCAAGCAGTCCATATGTCAGCCTTAGGTTTGGGTTTGTGGAGCTGAAAGTTAGTTTCGTTTTTAATGGAAACAAATCTGCAGATTCGATTGGAGAAATGTGTCAGCCCCAGCTTTTCTTCAGCTCATTATACAAATTCCATGTTTCCTTACAACCATGGATATGTTGCTACAGTCCTGTTCTTCCTCCTTTTTTTTTCTTCTTTCCTTCACATGGCTTCTTAAAACTTGATTTTTCTGTTTGTTAAGACTTAATTTAGAAAAATCATTACATTTTCTAAAAACAAGTATAGCTTTGCCACAATAAGTATATCCGACTTGGAACAAGTAAGACAGAGATTTTCCCCAAAATGAGTTCTCATAGAAAGGCTGCTAAATTGAAGATTCAGCAGAACTTTCCTTAGAATCAAGTAGAGCCCTGTGATTCTCAGGATTGGATTGCATTTCTTTAATCCTCCTCTGAGAGAAGGTTCCGGATGGCAGAACCAAGAGCTGCCTGACATCCCAGAGCCAGCATTAGACCATTCCCTAAGCGTTCACCTGGCATATCTGACGTCCTGGGCAATTAGCAGTGCCGAGTAAGAACAAAAGAACAGGTCAATTACAAAACCTTCACTTGTTACTCATAGACAGAAGTTACCAGTTATCAAATACTGGCCAAATTCTACCCATAGTCAGAAACAAAAACCCCCTCCCCAACTGCCAGAACACAGGCAGGCATTGGATATTGTGGCATCAGAAATGGGCTGCACTGCATAAATCAGAGTGGAAATTCACCAAGTCAATAAAAAGAGTGACTAATAAGAAACAACAAGACTCCGAAGAGCCGGACTGAAACATCCGGGGCAGGAGAGAATCACGTGGCCAGAGCTGACCTGCACCATTTAGTGACTCGGACACTGTTATTTAATATTCTTGAGGATATTGTGAGCTTTAAGTGGAAGGACCATGTTTATTTTGACTTTTACTGGAACTACAGCACCAAATGTGCCCAGTGTAGAATACGCATTCAATTTGTGTTTTGCACATTAGCAAAGTAGTAAGTGAGTCAAGCAGACTTTGTCCTTTTTTATTTTGTTTTTGTGGTACTGAGGATTTAACATGTGGCATTTTCACCGAGTTACATTCACAGCCTCTTTTTAATTTTTAATTCTGAAACAGGCTCTCACTAAGTTGCCTGGGCTGTGCTTGAATTTGTGATCCTCCTGCCTCAGCTTTCCAGAGTGTTGGGATTATAGGAGTATGACATGCTGCCCTGCAAAATGCATCTTCTTCATCACCTTATCCGTCCTTGGTCAGAAATACTATCTCTCCAGATGAAACATCTTAAAAATGTCCTGAGACCTCGCACAGCCCTCATGCTGTCTGAACATTCCTGTTTTGTTTGTCTTTCCTTTCATCTGTACTCAACTGTTTCAGAACATAGCTGGGAATGGTGGCATATGCGTGTAGTCCAGGCTCTTGAGAGGCTGATGAAAAACTATCATGAGTTCAAGGCCAACCTGGGATAGATAATGACTTCAAGGCCAGCCTAGACCACAGAAAGAGACTGGGTTTTAAAAAGACAAAAAACAGACCCAAAACCAAAGCATTTTAAAAACCTATCTCAGAATCCCAGTGCTAACAGCTAGTTAATTTCACTCACTTATTTATGCTGTCTTAATGGGCACAAATGAATATATCCACCACTTGTAGTATGTTTCACTTTAACATTTTTTTTAAAATTGAAATCTTCATTGGTACATTACATATACACGACCTGATTGTACTCAACAACGAGAATTTGTATGAGTGTATGACACAACTCAATTCTCATTTTTTCCCATAGCCCTACCCACCCTACCACCTCCACCCACTTTAACATTTTAACAGCAGACTTAACAGTGAGGAGGCTGCAGTCAGACCTAGAAGGGAAACAGCCATTCACAGCTGGAAGAGATTCAGCATGTTACTTAGACTCTATTAGCTTTCTCATCTATAAACATGGAATCTGAACAGCACAATACGTACCTCATAGGGCAGATGTGAGCATTAAGTGAAACCATGCTCACATGCTTAGCCCATAGAGGCTGAGCAGTACCTGCTCAGGGCTTAGCCCAGTACCTGCCCATAGAAAGCTCATAGTAACTTGGCAGTTCTGAGTGTGTTCTTGTACCGCAGCATGGGTGTTGCTAATCATGTGTTAGAAATGCTACGTCTCAGCCCTGCCTAGACTATTGAATCAGAAATGGCATGGGGCCAGAGCAATCTGTGTTTTGACAAGAATTCTAGGTGATTTTGATGCAAGCTAATTTGAGAGCCACTGCAATACATGTCAGCTGTAATAATAATTTATAATAGCATTTTGTAATAATGATGTACTGATATTATTGTTACTTTGACAGGGACTATCTAGAATACTACTGTAGCATAACTGTTCTCTAAACGAGCCACGGGAAGGTCAGAGAGATATATAGGAAGCCACTGTGAAATTCTGAGGGGCAGATCACAGAGGAAGATCTAGGCTGTCCATCTTTTATGAGTGAGTTCAAGTCTATGGGTTTCATATGCTTTGGCTCCATTCCATGCTAATTTTGCTTGACAGAAAAAGATCTGCTCTGAGATAAGTCTGGACATCACTGTTGCCCAAGGTACTAATGGGAATTTGCGAGACAATAAGACAGTAGCTCAGAACCAGAAGATCTCCTCTGGGTGATGGACACTGGCCATGCCTTCAGACCTAAACTGTGCAAGCATTCTTTAAGATGGAGCCCAGCACAGCACCTTTTGTCATTAAGTCCTTACAAGGTGTTATTTTCCCTCCTTTTCAGTTGGATATAAAAGTGCAAAGAAATTCAGTCTTGTCTTCCAGTGAGGCTGGTAGCAGAGGCCTCGGCTGAGGTCAGGGCTCATTCTCCAGGAATGGCTGCTGGTCATGTAGGTAAGAATGTCACAGCACACAGAGGCTGGTAGACTCTGCAGGGATGTCTGGTCACCCTCAGGGACCAGCAAGCAAGCAGCAGCCATCTGGATTTTCTCTGCCATTGGCGCAGCACAAAAATGACTCAAGGTGACAAGAAATTCGAAAGCCCCTGAGTTCAGGAAATCAGAGGGGATTTTCCCTCTTTGTGAAACTGCTGCACTGAAAAGATGACCTCAAGAAACTGTGTGTGTAGGAACGATGAGCCAAGAACCCAGGACTCTGATGTCAACTGTACAGTTATGCCGACCCTGCCACCACATCTGTTGTACAGTCTGAAGGAAGTCAAGTTTAGCCCATCAGCTTTGGCCAAATACCTAACAAGACTGTCAGACTAGTTACTCACCATCCAAGGTGGACTTTGAGTTAGGTAACACTGAGAGGTCATTGAGCTCCTGGGAAAGTTGCACCATGTACATATTTTTATCACTAACTTCAGTAGTACTTCTTCACTTATTAACCCATTCAACAAATGTTTAGTAAACACACGCCACCTGCCAGGCCTGGTGGCAAGACTCCTGTGTCTGAGGGGTGTTGCTTCTGAGATCAGGTTAGAAATAGGTGTGGTTACTGTCTGTTTCTCTGCTGCCTCTGTGCTCACAGGCACAGGTGAGGTACGCCAGGAGGGTGCACAGGCATGCAGGGAAGCCAGGCTGATATCTCAAAAGGGACTAAATCCCAGCACTCTGGAAAGCTGAGGCAGGAGGGCTGCAAATGTGAGCCTATCCTGGGCAACTGAGCAATTTAGCAAGACAATATCTCCAAAAAAATTCTTTTTTCTTGTTTTGTTTCTGGTAGCAGAAACCAAATTCAGAGCCTTCTACTTGCTAGGCAGGCTCTTGCTAGGCAGGCTCTTTGCCACCAGCTACATCCCCAGCCCTCCACCCACCAATTTTTTAAAAGGTCTGGGAAGGTAGGTAAGTGCAAAAGCCCTGGACTTAATCTTTAGTTGGGGGGGGTGGATTCTGTCAATGCTGAGTACTTGGCAGCAGATCTGTGCCTCGCTGAGCTTTCAGATGAGCCCCAGCGTGGATGATCCTTTGAATGTAGCCCCAAGAGGGACATGAACGCAGCCAACTCAGCTGAGACATGCAGATTCCTAATGCACAGAAGCTATGGGATGTAAGCATGTTCCTGCTCTAAGCTGATGAGCTCATGGCAACCTGTCACCTCACAATAGAACAGAAACACTTCCTACCTCACCCCTCCTTTTTCTTGTATTTCAAGGAGGTGATAACAATATATGTATCTGTTAGCAATTGGATGAGAATCTCTGCAAAGATTGCACAGACGTGCAAATGTTACAGAGGAAGGGTCTGAGCTCTGTTTGGGTTAGAGCCAAAGGACAGGGTGAGGAAAATTAGCAGTGTAGGTGGAACTTCCCCGCTGCATGCAGCTTGCAGCAAAGGGGATCTATAGACCAGATACGGAGACAGGCAAAGTGGGAACCTCAAACCGCCAAGGAGCTCAGCCACACTACCTGGAGATTCAAAGGCAAAGCAGAGAGTGATGCTAAGAATAAGCCTTTTGTAAGGTGACAGTGGTGCTCATGGGCAGAAAGAACTGATTAAGATATTCCACCTGTTTCCATAGAGAAACTCATTCGTGGTAAGGTGTGTGACACACTTGGCTCTGCGCCCCACATAGCTGATGAATGGCCACTGCCGTTGGCCTGTGCTTTCCCAACTCAGACCTCTGAGATGTCTGACCTCCAGACAGTTGGGTCCTGCATGAATCTCTTGTTCAGTAGCTGCGCTTTGACACCTAGTGGGCGGAGGTTTAATGCGCTCACATCTGAATCGGCTCTAGCTGCAGCCCTCTCCATTTCAATCCTGATCAGACAGCTTTGTGTTTGTGCATTTTACTGGGCACGGAACTGAGCTACATTCCCAGCCAGAGTTTTGTTTTGTTTTGTTGAGGCAGGGTCTCGTGAGTCAGTAAGCTGCCAGGCGTGGGTAAAACCGAGATCTTCCTGTCCCATCCTCTCAGCACAATGAGATTACAGGTGTGTGTCTTATGCCTGGATGCTCAGGTAGCTTTGTAATGAACTGGGTTGACAGAAGACAAGATTACCTTACAACACATAGTGTCAACTACCCAAACCAGACTTAAGGGTACAGAGTCGACAAGAGTGCAAAGTTACCCAAGAGGCAATTGCTGTGCGTAGCTAAACAAACACGTAGTCTCCTTGCCCTGCCCATACCTATGCGAATGAAAATGGCCATTTCTTTTGGCACAAATGCTGTTGCCCAGAAGGTACTGTCCCTACTTCTCTTCAGATAACTATGCTTATTGCCACATTTTTGCATCAGCGCCTACAGCTCTGCCTGAAGACCTGTGTATGGCTCGTGGACTGTCCTGCCATTGAAGAACACTTTGCCTTCCTCCTGTCTGCTTTTTTCTTTACTTTTCTCTTTCTTTTTAAATATTATAAGCAAGACTTCAATGATCCTTTATATCCATAATACCCAATTATTTCTTCAGGATAGAGCCTTAGATGTAGGACTATGACACTGAAGAGCTTGCACCTATAAGACTGCCAAGTGATCCTTTAAGGTAGCTGAACTGATTTCCACTTTCACCAACAGCATTCAATGATGCCTTTTTGCCACTGCTGGAATATTATCAATCTTCTCCAATTTCCTAAGAACAAGGTCTTATTTTAATTTGCAGTTCCCTGGTGGGTAGAGAGCTTGAATACACTTTCACACATTTCTTAGCCGTTTGTATTTTCTATTCTATGCATTGCTTCTCTGTATCCATGGTTCATTCCTCTATTGGGTTATTTATCCCTAATTACTAGTAGAAAATCTGAGGCCAGAAGAAATTAACTGGCTTGGAGTCCCTCCACTAAGCAGTAGCTGAGCTGGGACTTGAGCTTGGCTCTGTATTTCTCCAAAGTGCACTACCAGCCACCTTGTGGGTTCCTCTTCCTTGTCAGGCCAGAGTTAACTAATGATTAACTGGCCAGCCCTTGGACCATGCTGTCTCACTGAGGCGGAACCCTTCTGGCTTCTCCCTGAATGGGCTCAGCTGTCTGTCGAAGCTTCCTCATGAGGTGTGATCCCACTGGCTCAGCTTGAAGGCAAAGGGAATTCAGGCTGGGCCTGTAGAGGAGGAAAAGCCACCAGGCTAAGACTGACTCTGTGTGGCTCCACCCACCCATTCTAGTGCCATTAGCCACTACATTGCCCCTAAGTCCGTGAGCAGATGGAACCAAGTACTAATCTGTGACTTGTGGCCATGTCCTTATTGAGCCAGCTGGAGCTAGGTAGACCCTGCCTTTTGGTGCAGTTTATTTTCCAAATTCCAAACCCAAGACCCCAGACTGCTTGCTGGACTTGGCAGCACTCGGCTGTAAATGCGGAGCGGGACAAGCAGGCAGCTGCTGCTGTCAGTGCATCTGACATCACGCCAGGGCTGCCCTGCAGTTGTCTGTGGCAGAACAATTCCCTTCTGCCAGGGGAGATCTGCAGTCCCACCCTTCAATGTCTGTCAGGGACTCTGCCGACTGCTCAGCAGGCTGGGAACGCTGCAGTGTGCTCGAGGAATGTTCTCCCTATAAACAGAAGTCACTGTCGGCTCCCACTGAACTGGCGGTGCCAACATTATCAGCTCCATGTTATACACCGCGCAGCACCAGCCACAGGCATGGTGGGGAGAGACCGTCCTGGGAGAGGGTTGATCACTTCCACTGCAGGCTGAGGATTTTGCTGACTGGCAAGAAAATGAATTGGATTCCATTTCACCCCAGCCTCAGTGGCCTGTCATAGACACTGGCTGCAGATCTGATTTTACAAACACATGACAGGGTTCCCTGAGATCAACACAGACTCAGCAGGAAGAAGGTGAGTAGCTGGAGCCTGGGAACAGTAAGAACCCAGTTCTGCTATCGGAAGAGTGTCAAGCTCCAGCACAACGATCTCAAATCCAAACTCCTCCTCCCATCCTTGGCAACAGCCAAGAAGCACCCCTCAACCTTCTGTGCAGGTCTGTGGGTTGGGGTGACCATATTGGTGAAGACGGCTTGTCTGCACAGTCATCTGGGAGAAAGCAGGGCTGCCACTAGCACTGGAACAGAGTCTGAGAGAACTGAGAAGGGAGGTCAGACCGAGAAGCAGGGAGTGAGGACCAGTTAGGATTAAGTGCTGAGGGGGCCGGGGAGTTAGCTCTGTGGTTCCGGCGCCTGTCTTGCAAGCGCAAGGGCCCGGGTTCGATTCCCCGGTAACCACATAACAATACTGGGCGTGGAGACCCACACCCAGCAGCAATCAGTACCACATACCACAGTGCCGGGCGTGGTGGCTCACGCCTGTAATCCCAGCACTCGGCAGGCAGAGGCAGGAGGATTGTGATGTGAGTTTGAGGCTGAGCTCAGGGCCAGCCTGAACCACAAAGGGAGACCCTGTCTCAAAAAACTTAAAAAAAAAAAAAAAAGGATTAAGTGCTGAGGGAAGGCGGAGGGAAGTCTGGAAAATCAGCTGTGGCCCCAAGTTCCACCAGGCAGGAGCCCGGAGCTGGGGGCTGCATAGGAACCCGCCTCAGCCTTATGGCAGATAGTGAGGATCCTGAAAGGTTCCTGTGAAGAGAGTTTTTGTGATTCTGAAAACGGATAGGACGTAGCATGTGGGCAACTTCATCACACTGCTGCCTGAACAGGGCAGGTGAATTTTTATGTCTCAGGCTACCCCTTGGGATGGAGCCCTGAATCTTCCCAGAGGCTGTACAGACCAGGCCAGCAGGATGGTGCTCTGGACAGCATCTGTTTAGCAAACTGCAGGAAGCAAGAGGGGCCTGAGCAGGTGTCCTTGCCTTTCCTCCGGGACACATTGAGTGCTGGTCCGCTTCTGACTTCCCCACGTGCAGAGCTGTTCCCTCCACTACTGTTCTCACTCCTGGATGTGCTGGAGGACTTCTGTGATGCACCCAGAACTCTCAGGGACACGAGGACAAAAGCAGCGTCATGAGAGCTTGTCACATGTGTCATCTGACTTTTAGAGCTTGTCACTCAGCACATAAATTCATGAGAGCCAAGTAGGCTCTCCACATTCTGGGGGAGAAAAGTAGTACTGCCTTTCTTCTTCCCACACACCATTCATTTGTTCATTCATTCATTCCACAGAGGCTTCTGAAAAGTCAGTTCTATGCTAAGCACTTGGATAACTGGAGAATAGAACAGAGTATTTGCTTTCATGCAGCTTATGACTCACTGGGGCAGACAGGAAGTAAACAAGTAGACAAAGAAATGAATACATCATGACGCATTTGGATAATGAAGTCTGCTCTGTCTCCTTACACTGTGAGCTTTCACTGGCCAACCTGATGGAACAATTATACCATGGGAGTTCAGCGAAGTCCATAGTCTCCCGATTTAATCTTAGGCTGGACAATCCCTTTGCAGTACTTTTTTTTTCTTTCCTGGTGGGGCCAATAAATGCACTGAGGTGGTTATCATAGCTTAACTGCTATAAAGCACTCAGGCCATATAACTTGGCCTCTGCTTATTGTTGTTTCATATGTCATAAAAACATCATCCTTGACAAGAGACAAGGCTTTGGAGTCAGGTGGAACTAGCTTCTGCTCTTGGCTCTGTCACTGTGAGCTGAGAGGGGTGCCTTCTTGACCTATAACTCTTGAGTATCGGTGGTGGTAGTTGCAGTATTCTATAAAAATTCTCTTCTGGAATAAGATGAGTGAAGATCAGGCATTCTGCCTACCACTTGGCACACACTAATCTCGCCACCAAATCTGGGCTCCTTGACATGGTGAATGATGAAGTGGTCCTGGAGACCGGCTCCACCGGGGTTTCTCACAGTGTGGTCCGTGAGAGCTCTGCCTTGGAGTTAGCTGCTCCACTCACAGGAGGTTGGCCTGGAGTTCTGTGAGGACAGAGCATCCCGTGTCCCCGGGCCGCTGGGGTACGGCCCAAGAACCTGCATGCTTCACATGCTTTCTAAGTGGTTCTTGAGAGCCTAAGAGTTTAAGACTTTGACCAGTCTACAGCTTTTACTGGTGACCTAGGCTTTAGTGACAGTAAAGAAGTCACTCTGTTACAATCAAAACTAAAAAAAATAGCTTTTTTTTTTTCAGAGAAGGTCTTGCTTTGTAGTTCAGGCTGAGCTCACTATGTTGAACTCAGCAGTCCTCCTGCCTCTGCCTCTCGAGTGCTGGGATTATAAGTGTGAGCCACTACATCCAGCAATGTGGTGTGTGGTTACTGGGATCGAATTTGGGACCTTGTGTTTTCAAGGCAGATGCCGGGACCACTGAGCTAAAACCTTGGCCCCAAAATAGCTTTCGTAAGCATGAAAAGTCACCTGCTCTAGCTTATCCACACTATCTGGGAAGTCAGACTGCATCATCCAGGCCTTTTGATCTCCTTTGTCCTGGGAAACCAATTGGTTCAGCACCCAAAGCACCAAAGAACTCAGTCATCCTACTTCAGGAGGATGGCAGACCCTGAAGTTGGCAGGAGAAGAGGTGGACTTGCCTGGAGTCAACTCCAAGGCAGAGCTCGTCTTCTGGGAACACACTGAGTTCACAAACTGGGCGTGGGGTCACAGTGACACAACTGGAAGAAGAGGTGATTCTGAGTCCGTCATGCGGGGCATTGTCCAACTGCTTGGACACATGCCTCTTTGGTGAGTGGCTGCAATAAAAGATGTACAAAAGTTCAAAAAGCTCTCACTGGGGTGTCACCTTTATTAGCACCGACGCACTCTTTGTCACTGACAAAAGCAGCCTGGATCACACACCCGGAACAGATATTGGTGATTGACTGAAGCCAGGGGCTGTTTTAGTGGATGATGCCTAAAGGAGAGCTTCAAGTCTGGCTAGGGCAAGTGAACCCTGTGCCTGTCTCCTGAGCCTAAAGGTGAGACTCCCTCTCCCTGCAGATTCGGAGACCCGTAGGGGCTCGAGCACACTCGCTCTCACATGTTGAACCTTGTCAGTGGCCATCTTGACAGCCCCACCCCTCTTGTCTCTCACCCATTGCCTCACCTTCCCCCATAGCTAATGCCATATAGACCACCCACTCACAAAGTTCTCTTATTGGGCAAAACCCTAGGTCAAACCTGTAGACCCTCCCTTCCTCCTAGCCTTCACCCCGCCCTGTGACCTTTTGCTATATATGTGACACTTAAGCCTGAATAAATCGGAAGTTCCAGAAACATTCCCCAGGGTCTGTGCTTGACTCTGCGCCTCACCCTCTCCGGCTGGGAAAACCTCACATAGACAACAACCAACAGATACTGATACTCATTTGTAGGCCCTGGCAGGCCACTGCCACTGAGGACTCTGCAGCATGAGCAAAGATGGCCAGAAAGGAGGGAGCCAGGTGCTCTGGGGACAGGCTTGTGACACATATATTGGCCTGAGGACCACCCCAGAACAGTCACAAGGAATCTAAGGAAGGCTGAGGGTCCCCAAAGAAAGTGACAGCATCAGAGAAATGTAAACGGTGACTATGGATGTAATTATCATTTCCCCCACCCCCAGGCCAGTGTGATTTGGGGAAGACCGATGACATCAGTGTTCAGTGGTTGGGGGGGAATAAGAATTGTACTAGGATGAACTCCTAGTTTCTGCCTCCTTGGTGACTTCACAGCTTCCAAGTGCAGACCACTGTGATACCAGATGGAACGTTCTGTTTCTAGAAGGCTCACGAGAGAACCGTGTTATTGACAATGGACTAACAGACCCAGGTCATGATACTTCCCATAGCTGCTTTTCTCCAGCCCACACTGCCCATGGTCTCCCCGGCAGCAGGACTGTCCTTCAGAGAGAGAAGTAGAACCCCCACTGGGCATTTGTTTCCTTTTGTCCAAATTCTACCTCTAATTGCCAACACTAGCTTCTGAACTGAGTTTTTCAAGAGCCTGTGACCAGTTTTTATTTATGCTCATCTAGAGTTTAATCTATGGAGCAGAGCAAGGTTTGTGACACACCCAGGGAATACTCTTCCACACATTCTCCTAAAGGTTGGCCAGAGATCTGAGCAGACAGGACTCTGGGGATGGTTAGATGGGTTCACAGGGATCAAGCTGGATGACGCTCTTGACTTGCTTCTGGACAGCAGCTTTTCTCCAGAATCATGTGATATGTCTGGAGGGATGCTTTCTACCCACTGCAAGCAGGGCACTGGTTTGTGCTTCCAGCACAGTCACTAATTCCCTTCTTCTTATAACCAATTACAGGAGCTACTTAGGAGCTTACCAGCATCAGCAATGCAGTGCTTCTAAGAAGGAGTAATCAAAACTCATCAGGCTGGCTTTGCTCTGCTACCAAACACAACCCACCCCTCTGCCAGTATACTGGCTTTACCCCTAGGATGAGGGACAGGAAGGAAGGTGAGGGAAGGTGGAGGGAGGATGTGGCATGTAGAAAGCAGACCCAAGAACAGTCTTCATGAGGGTTCTGGGCCACTGTACTTACACTTCCAAACACTGTCCAGAGCCTTTTGTCCTCTGCCCAGAAAACCTGGCCAGCTGAGCACTAGATGCTTCTGCCCAATAGTCTGGTTGGCTCAGAGCTTTGGAACTAGAATCCCCATAGTACAAAGAAACAGTGAGAGTTGATGGATAGCTTCATTCACCCCTGTCCTCACTTTTTCAACCACCTCTTCTCACACATTCCTCACGAGGAGGAGAAAAGAGGATTGCTAACCTTGGTGTCCAAGGTTCTCAACACCACTGCCAGGGGCTCATATACAAGCCAGCTGGCAATGGCACTGGCCAAGACCCTTGTTCCATGCAATACTGTCTTCCAAGTACAGTTTGAAAATTAAGGCGACTTAGAGTAAGGATGTGTTTGTGTTTTGGAAGTGATAATGTTGTCTAGTAAGATTGAATGATACCCCATATTAAATTCAGAGGATGATCTTCAAGTCATTGTCCTTGGTGCCCTGAAGGGTCAGTTCCCAGACTCCCCACAGACACCAAAATCTTCAGGTGCTCCTTTCCTTTCTATGAAATGATGTCGTATTTCCATACAACCTGTGTACTTCCTCCTATATCCATTAAATCATGTCTAGATCACCTATAATACTTCATACACTGTAAATATTATATCAACAGTTATTTACAGTATTACTTAGGGAATAATGAGAAAAGGTATACATATTTAACACAGAAACCATTTTTCTGAATATTTATTTGGATACACAGAAGATAAAGAGGGCCACTATCTGAAGTGCTCCGTGTCAGGCACGGTGAGAGCAGAGAGGATGGAGGGAGGGAGAGTGTGACAGGAAGGCAGAATGAAGGACAGAAGGAAGCTCTCCCAATAGACCCAGACTCCAACATGCGATCCTACTATGGACAGACTTGAGGGGCAGACAGTGTCCTTTCCAGTTCTGAAAGTTCTAATTCTGATAATGGGAGAATACTGAAATGAGAAGTTTTAAAATTCTGACTTTGCAGACCCATCCTAAAATTGATTCTCTACAGCTTTGTATTTTTATGGCTCCTTATAGCCATAAGAGGGTCAGAGGGACCCTTATTGTTTCTGAGCAGAAGAAAGATCTAGAAGGCCAAACTCATAGCAAGCAAGAGCTGGAACCCATCTGTCTTTGTCACCACATGACACTGCCCCTCATCTCAAGCCCGGGCAGTGTTCTCTGGCACATTTCCATCTCAATAGATCTATCACCTTTCCTGCCTTCCGCTCTCTCCTCTATGTATCATTTGGAAGCCAGCAAAGTGCTGCATGGGGGCTGGGCACACTTTTTGTTAGTGACTTCCCAGTGGGTGCACGCTAGCCTGCAGGGATCAGACGGTGCCCATCATTATGGGCTGTTATGGTTTATATCTAGATGTCCCCAAGGGCCCTACATGCTCCTCACAGGGGCTTTTGGAAGATAAATTCAGGGTGCTATGGCTCACTTGCTGTTAGGAGACAGGGCCTGATCAAGGGAGGCCTGGATGGGAACACCTCCATTCGTTCCCCTCCACTTCCCAGCTGCCATGGACTAAGCAGCTCCTTCCACCAGGCCCTTCCGCCATACCTTCCTGCCTTGCACACAGCAACTATGCACTAAACTATAAGTCAAAATGAATGTCTCCTCTTCTAAGTTGTGGGTGTTTGGTGTTTGTCCTAGCAACCAGAAAGTGACCATGGCAGGAGTTTATGAAAAGATACTCAGGATCCAGGAAGCAGGATTGTATATTGATATGGGCACCGATATTTCTTATGGGGCCTAGATCTTGACAGCTCCCTTTTCTCTACATTAGTCCTAGGGCAATAAGAGCACAGATGATTCAAAAAGCAGGTGCGCACAGAAGCAAACCGATCCTCACCTTTGAAAGTGCTGTCCAGGCTTCACCTATTCCCCTTGCATAATGCTGTAGTGAGCCCTGTGGCTACTGCACAGTGGTGGCAGCAGCTGAGGATCATCGTGTGGAGGGCTGGAAAGAGGTGGAAATGGGTTCAGATGGTGTGCAGGACACCCTGTGCCTGAAATCCTCAGTATATGATGGTGACAGTCTCCACAGCGGGCCTGGAGAGCTTCCTCTTGCTCTCAGTTCTCTCTTACCTGGACAAATTTCCCCTGCTAGTTGTTTCAGGGAAGTTTGGGCAAAAGTCCTTCCCTATGATGAGGATGAGGCAATGCCCTTATACAGCACACTGAGCAGGGAGGCTCAACGAGCCAGAGAAGAGCCAGAAGGAAGGCGATGGGTTCCCCCTCCACCTTGTCCCTGCCTGAGAATCCTCTCATTTTACACACCTGCTGCCCTGGTTCTTCCAGCAACTTTCAGAACCTTATGTGCATGGATTTTGGAAAAACATGATCAGTTTCCACGCTAAGGCCCCCAGGGGCCAGCCTGGTCAGAGCGATGCCATGTTGTCTGCTGTCTTGTGCTTGGGCAGCCACACAGTTCAGCAGCTTCCCTGAGTGAAAGCTCCCAATACAGCATCTGCAGGCTGTGTGCAAAGACCAGCTGCCCACGAAGTAAGGCCCCTCCTCCACCCCCAGGGCGCTACTCTGAGCTCAGCCCTCAGAACCACCCTGGAGCCAAACTGCCTGGTCTTGAAGGCCAGCATTTTCTATGTGCCTCAGTTTCCTAAAAGAAAGATATTCATCCTATTAAAAGTGTTGGGAGAATGAAGAGTTAAAGGAGCTTAAGACTGTGCATGGAACTCAGCAAGGTTTGCTAAATTGTTTTTCTGTGTATCAGCCTCCTATCTCTGGTATTTACTCTGTAGTATTTGCTTCAAGACAAAGCAACTAAAAAAATCATTAGGCTGCTCCAGACTTGTAAGGAACACACAGTATGTACTCAGCAGAATTCAAAGACCATCACTCTGAAATTTACTGGTATTAGTAACACTGCTGTTAAGCCTCTAAGCGTTAAGACGCTTTTCTGGGGACCTGAGCTTCCAATGTGCATGGCTGTGCTTTGGTCTTTTCTAAAATACCCCTTCTCAGTAAGGATTCCAGATTCATCACCACTTTTTAGCAAAGGATGATCTTTGAGACCTTTTGGCTACCGTGTGAGAAGTCTTCTCAGAAGACAGGAATAGTAACAAGGGGAAAGAGAGACGGAGAAAAGCTTTCTTATTATTTCCCTTTTTTGTTCTCTCTTCATCTGAAAGAAAATGGAGGGCCATGCTGGGAGTCCCTGGGGCCTGCCCAGCCGGCCTCTGGCTGGGACTTGAAGGCAGGAGGATGAGAAGCCTGTGGCCACCCCTGCCCAGTGTTTGCACACCTTCTTTCTGGGACCCCCCACAGTGTCTGTCTGCCCAGGTCTCCTAAAGATCAAATCCTTTCCACCTCACGTCTGAATCATGTAGCTCTTAAGTGCTCAGATCTGGGCTGAAGAAGAAACCCATAGTCCTGGTCCTGTTGAGGCATCTTGAGGCTCCCTGGGAGTCCCACGGTAGAGCAAGTCTTCGGGCCAACAGGCAAGCAGCAGCATGCAGGGCTGCTTCTTGTGCGGAGCCCCATTTCCTCTGTGGCACCCCCAATCTTCTCAGGATGAGCTAGTGCCACACTCCACACACTGGTCAATCAGCTGACTGACACATGGGTGTGAGAGCTGCGAAGAGGGATGAGAAACAACGAAGGGTGTGGGGTGGAGAAAAATGTTAGGGTTTTGTGTCTAAGTTACATTTCCCTCCCCTCAGGCCTGCCAGCCAGCCCTCCTCCTCCTCTGCACCCTCTTCTCACAAAGGCTCCACCAGGGAAGGGCATGTCTCCTTCCTTTATGTGCTGCTGACCTCTAGAGGCTTCCAATTAAAAAGCATCCCACAGGATCCACCCACTTCACTGCCGTTTTTATCTCATGGTTGTTGCAGTAGTTCCCAGGAAATAAAGGAGGAAAAAGTATCTCTTCTACCTTACGTTCTTTAGTAAGAAATGGCTTGTTTTCTGGATAATTACTACTTGGGCAGATATTCTTTAAAAAATGTCACTGTATCTAATGCAAAAGGAAAAAAGCGTTTCAGAGGTTTTCTGCCTGCTGTGGGGCCCGGAGGAAAAGTACAGTGCCAGCTCCTTCCGGATGCATTTCTCCAGCTTCCGGAATACCACATGGCCACGGCTGCAGTCTGTTCATCCCAATTTGGTGGGGCACTGGGCAAAACTCCTGGCCAGACTTGTGCACACTGTAGCAAGTCCACCTGGTCCACCCTGGCATAGGTCTGAGCCATGGGGAGCACGGACTGTCATGCCCCCACGGACTGTCATACCCACGGACGGGTAAGCCCACCCGTATATGCAGTGAAACCTGGAGACAATGTCAACTTCCACCCAGCCCGCGTTCACACGAAATGAGGCTGGTTATTGATCTCTAAGCAAGAGACCTTTGAGTTCTTCATCTTCACTACTAACCAAATGACAGCAAGTAGCAAGGTGGGTGCTGCTCACCTGTGACTCTTGCACTCTGGGAGGCTGAGGTAGGAGGACTATAAGTTTGAGCCCAGCCTGGACAGCAAGAATGTCTCAAAGTAAAGTGCCAGGGATGTAGCTCAGTGCAAAAGCCCTGGGTTCAATACCCAATACGGCAAAAACAAACAGGGTAGAGCAGGAAGAAAATAACCAAAACAGGGCCACTGGCATTTTGGCGACTATACATCTGCACTGTTTGGCGGCGTCTTTTCTAAAAGGAGTCTTAGGTTTCACCTTGAAGGCAGCTGTTAATGCCGGTGCTTGCTCACGGCTGCTCCTAAGGCCAACACAAGTTGTAATCCCAAAGCCAGCCCCAAACCGAGTGCAGACACAAGTCCTCAGAATTGCATTTACTGAGAAGGAAACAAAGGGTGAGGTGGGGGCCAAAGGGACATTTTGAGGGTCACAGACCATCAGGGACAAAGCTAGGCTCAAATCTTTTCCTCCTCCCCAGCTATTTTAGAATGATTAACTGGAAAGCGTGAACGTGGACTAAGGCAGAACCCTGCTCATTTGCCCAGGGTAATTTCAGCCTGAGAAGTTCTGAGCTCAGGAGACCCTGCTGCTTCTGCTGCCGGAGTGCTGTGACTAATGCACCACGCTGGTATGTGGATATTTTAACACCTATAATTATATAAGTTGCATTACAGAACATACCTATTAGAGCAATCAAGGCACAGGTACAAAGGTGGCTCTCCTGCAATGCTGGCTTTGTCTGCAGCACCTTGCTACTGTCCGTACTGAGCTAGAAGTCTGGAGCGAGTGAACTAGCCCAAAGCTTGGTTCAAGTCATGGATAAAAGCCACACTGAAAACAGATCAAGTTCTTTAAAACACAAACATACAGCCTCTATGCTGTGCTTATTAAGCTGCTCTCAAAACCAATTTCATAATCCATGGAGACCCATCCATTTGAAGAAGCCAACTTGTTTCTTATCAAATAGTGGGACTTATCACCAACTTTCAGATTATTTAAAGGCCACTAGTGAGTTACAACTGGGAGTGAAGGAGTAGGGTAATGGTGCCATGTCATCTCAGGATGGCCACAGGATAACTTCTAATTGCACTACAAAGGATTCCTAAACTGGTTTAGAAAAAATAAGTCCCCTCATACAAACCTAAAGCACTAGTTTAAAGGAGGAGTGGAAAATTACTAAGTACCAGTTACTGCATCAGGATAGATACATGAATGGTCTTCACAACGCACAAATCCTGAACCTTTGAATCTGCATTAGGGTTCAAGTTGGCGATTTCCTGCCTTCCTCCCTCACCCAGGTCTCCTGCTCACTTCTTGCTGACGGTCTAGGCTGGGTATTCATAAGGCACATAATGTGTCCTGCAGGACCAGATATTGTGGAGACAGTAAACACGAGGCAAATACCACCAGGGTTTGGAAGGCTCTTTAATAGCAAGCGGATGGTAATTACAGCGTTGGATGAGATCCTGCTCTCTGGGAGGGTGGAGAGAGCAGACAGGGAGAGGGTGCGAGAGGATTTACAGGATTCCAGGCATCTAACAAAGGGCAATAGTTTTGGCAACCCATTTCACAGTTTTGTAATTTACAAGAGATTTGTTTCAAAGGAAGTAAGAAGGCAAAGAAAGAACATACCCCACAGGAAACACTTCTTGCCTAAAATAAGAACAAAGCAAAAAGCAAACCCTAGCCCCATTTCTCCCTTCTCTTACTGTGGAGAGAGCCACGTCTTGCCTCTCCTTCACAGAGCAGGAACGGATCACAGAGCATGTCAGGTCTGTCTATCACTGAAGATCTAGTTCCTCCTGTGAGAAGCTGACATTTGGTGTTCAGTGTCACTCTGTATCTTTATAGCACCTGGTGAAAAAAAATGAATCTTGAGAACCAAAATGAAACAAAAAACCCCAGGGAAAGGCGATTCACCAAGACCAGGCTGCCAAAGTCCTCTCTGGTACCAAACCACCTCAACACAGTTCTAAGCAAACTCAAATGTTCATTTTTATGCGGGCTATGACACGTGTTTAACTGCCTGTGCCTTACAGTGCTATAAATGGGGTTTTTAACTTGGAATCTTCACTGCCCAGTTTTAGAATTATTCGGTACAAAAATCTCAAAGACTTCAGTTTGTTTTGTGATACTGATGATGAGAAGGCCAAAGAGGATCACTTTTTAAGACCTAAAAAAAAAGAAAAAAAATCTGAGGCTTCTCTAAAGAGGAAGCAACCCCAGCAACAGCTTCTCTTGGGAGCTGGTGAGCCCACGGGAAGAAGCAATCTGCCCTCAGCTATAGTTTTCCTTGTGCTTTTTCCGCAGTCCTGGAGCAGGTAGGGCAGGCGGACCCGCCCTGTGCGTCCTGACCAGGCTGCTCCTGGACCGGCCAGTTCTCTGGGAAGATAGGCTTCTCTGGTGGCAGCTGGGTTCCTTAAGGAAAGGAGGACCATCAGACGTGCAGGACACCAGCTGGGTCCTTGGCTGCAGGGTACTTTTCATGCCACAAACCTAGACCGACATCTTCCCAACACTCAGTCTTTGAGGAAAAAAGGCTCCAGAGAGCCACAAAAATAGTTTTCCTGTGTCTTGTGTGACTGATGACTGGTTTTTGTTTTTCTTCAGTTAGAAATGACTTTAAGATCTAATTCTCCCCCTGGCCCAGTTCTTCTCCTCACACCCAAATTAAATCCTGTCTGTTCTGACATCCTCTTCACTCTGGGAAGTCAAGACATGTGCCAGTTTTCCAACCCAGGAATTTTAACATGCAAAGCAAGTTCCTAAAATACACACTGCAGTGACACTCTGGGGTCCCAGCTCTCCTAGGACCATACGTTTTGTGCTCTCATTAAAATGGAAACAATAATCAGAGACATGTATTGTGCTAAACAACAGTTTCTATTTATATACAAACAATGCTGGTCACTACTATATGAGGTTTTCACTGAAGTACACTAGAATCCCAATTCTGGCACTAGGACCCAAGGAGAACCGCCCTACATAATGGACGTTCTGTGTTTTGGTTACGGAAAAATAAAATGTATCACGTGTTGCTGTGCGTCTACACAGAGCCTCTGTGTAGCGAACTCATGGCAGCACCAGGCACTGCACAGAGCTGACTCTCTCTGGCTCTGCAGTTCAACCAGTGCCTGAAGCCTGCACAACATGATCACTGGGCAGAGCAGAGCAGGCAGCCACCGATGGTGTGTCTCCGTGGCTCACTCTCACCGAGGGGCAAGGTTTTGTAGTGTGATCACAGCACAACTTCAGATTTCACAAAGTCGAGACACAGCCAGGGTGATCAACAAGCCACTGATCACCAGCACTTTCTCACACGCACTCACCCAATGAATTACTTTCATTGTCACTTCTTTCTCCTGAATGACAGGACCAAAAGGTCCAAATATTCATCTTTTACTCTCTTCTACCTAGTCTCATGTGCATTTCCCCCACCCAGTTACATGTTTACCACACAAAGCCCCCAACATCAGGGCACTAGGAGAAGGTCCACTTCTGCGAAGGCTGCAGGGAAGGTAAATGCATCTTCTGGAGCCGCCCTTCCCCTTCGCCTCTTACTAGCTGCCCTGTGGGGCCCAATCCAGGCTCTGGGCTTGGACACTTGCAGGCCAACATAAACTAAGGTGCCTTGATGGCCACCATCCTAAAGACAGCATCTTTGGCAAGATTCCAAACATATTTTTCCTTCTGTGGCCCTCTCTGTCCCTGACTGTGACTCCTACGCACACATATGTCCTAAGGCACGCAGAGAAGGAGAGTTTAATTCCAGAAGAGCAAAGAGCCCTGACTCAGAGTCTGGTTACGAGACTCATCACAGTCATGCAGACAGAGTAGAGCCACAGTTAGGCCCTTGCTGTCTTCCTACTCCAACTGATGCTCCTCCCATACCATCATCACCACCTCCTGGTAACTGACTCCTGTCTGCACCTTTGGGAAAGGACATGAGCCAGTCTCAGCTCAGGAACAATTTCCATAACAACCTACAGGCTGCCAGCGCCATTGACCTCACAAGTTGATCTTGCTTCACATTTCCAAAAGGCGTAGCCACAGCATGGCAGACGCGGATATGGGTGTGAAGGTGAGCAGGTGTGGATGTGTGTGCATGGCAGCGGGAGCACTGGAAGAACCGTGCACACCATTAAAGGAAAGAAGTTTGAAAGGAAACAATCAGATTTGCTAATGCATTTGGGGCTCTGCTGCAAAAATAAGTCCCATCCAGGGTTGTCTCTCTCTCTTACCCTGGGGTGGAACAAAGCCTGGAATTTTCATCAGCCCGGTGAATGGCCCAGTCTACCAGAGCTCCGCTGTTCCACAGATAGCATTAGCATGATAATACTGAGATGCATTGGACAAAGTCTAAACACTTTCTTGACAAAATACATTTATATTAATGTCCATTCCATTTCCAAACATATGCAAATTTAGTTTTGAAGCATCTAGGCATAAAATTTCAGTTTACCTTAGAATGCTGGCTAGTAGAGCTTCATATCTGCTGCAGAAGGCATACTGCAGCCTATTGTTTAAAAATGGAGGTTACCAAACTGGGCAGTCGCTACAGAATGAAGAGCTCAGCCTTCTTTGCTAGAGTGCACAGCCAGTGGGAAGACAGGCAGGGCTACAAAGGGCAGGACCCATTCACCTCACCATGAGTTTTGCTACTTGAAAGAAATTTATTTAACTTGAACTTAACCGCTCACGTTTTCCAAATGAAGAAGAAAACATAGGCACTGAAGCACAGATGGAAATCACTGTTATTTCACCAGAGGACTTAAGACTGCAATACACTATTTGACCATGAACAGCTGACCTCTCCACAGCACCACTCAAACAGAAAATGCTGAGAAGATCAGGTTTACACCAACATGCCTAAAGATATACATGACTCCTAAAGATATACGGAGTTCTGTGGCTCCGCTACTCCTGGTTTGTCCTTTTTTAAAATTCAAAATGCTGATGACCTAATGGGCACATGCGTGCATGACTAAGACATCTGCAACCCAGATGCTAAGAACAATCAAAGGCTGTAAGGGAGGCACTGCGTCCTTAGGTCTTAGAATCAGAGATGCAGAAGGGTCCGAGAAAATAAGCATTCTGAATAATTCCACGTTAGTGTTGCAAAGGACGTACCCGTAAGTATTTGTCGGCTAAATAATGACAGCAATTGTCTCCGTCAGTTATCTGAGTATCTTGATCATTAAAGTGCCCCTCTAACTCAGTTACCCTATGATTAATATTTCTACTTTCATGGCACTCGAAGAATTCACTGCCATTAGGTCCCTTAAAAGTACTTGATTATAACTTTAACTCAGTAACATAACAGGAGCCTTTTCATTTTTTAAAAAGAAAAGATGCATAAAGTAAAAGAGAATTTCATTATATTAAAAAAATTTTTATCCTGATTTATTTTCCTATTAAATTTATCTATGGCTTTAAAATTTAAGTGGCAC
Organism: Petromus typicus; assembly: GCA_004026965.1. Lineage (NCBI taxonomy): Eukaryota > Metazoa > Chordata > Mammalia > Rodentia > Petromuridae > Petromus > Petromus typicus. The sequence continues at coordinate 48,867 of PVIR01003465.1, forward strand.
TTACTTGGATTCTAGGTGTTTTCACAATTTAACAAGTTTCTACCTCATTAGAAGAAGAAAAGGTAAATGTTTGATTTCATATATAGGACACTTTATAAATAGCTGAAAGTAGTCAATAATTTATGTCTTTCACCCCATTTATATCTTCCAATATTAGAATTTAAAAGTAGCTTTGGAAGTAGCATATTTTCAAACAACCGAACAAGGAAGTAACATTTTCACCTATTCAGGAACCAGCGGCTACACACGCATGTACTAACTTAGGAATGGTGACACTCTCGCAGCTTTTCTGATTCGCTTGCCCTCCTTATCCGCAGCTAAGGGACTTTCCTCTTCTGCCCTCGCCTTTGTACTTGCACAGCTTAATGACTAGAGAGTAAAACTCATGCTTTATTAGCAAAACCTTTCACTTAGGGACACTTAAAGGTACATAAAAAGTGCAGGCTGCATTTCCTCTCTGCCATGGTTTTCCTCAGCGAGGTCACCTGTGAGGACTCAAAACACATCCTTAACACATTCAAAGTTCTCTACATTCCAATCCGTGACTGTTAGTTCTCCAGCATGAACTCAAGAGAATAGGCAGCCATGAAACGGACTCTAGATTCAAAGTGGTAAAGGCTACCAGGACAGCTCCATAGAATCCCCACTGAGGTGGGGCTGCAATGCAGGTCACCTCTGAGCAAAGCGCATCACAGACATTTTGTGGTCATCAAGAAAGAAGGTATTTCATTTGAATTTGGATGCTGGGAGCCAGATGTCCTGTCTTGAGGTGCTAATGCAAAATGCCAACCCAGGAGCACACGACCCCACCGAGGGTAGTGCAGGACTCGCTCTCCTCCTCCAGAGGCACCCTCGCAGTTTTACTGCTGACTGACCCCCATCTGGGGGTGGTCCGCCTCGGGCTCCTCCTCTTCCACGTCTGCACTGTATTCTTCAAATGCATCGTCATCTGCATCCGGAAGCCCCAGTAGCTACAGGGATAGAACGAGAGAAACAGCTGTGAGCATGAGCAGGACCACAGGCAGGAAGACAAAGGGCATCGCACCCCAATTCCATGGCACCTCTCGGGACTGGACACAGCAGCTCTGATTTTCTGAGGGGCTCGATTACATACTACCATTTTTCTAGGCTGTCTAGTGGGGAGCGTAGAGAATCTCTTGTGTTGAGGAACAAAGCACAGAACCACATCACATCTGCCCAGGGCTACAAGTCTGCACACATCCAGGAGGCTGGTGGGTGGCATGATGCACGGTGCTGACATGCTGATCTCACTGCAATTTACAGAGATCTAGTCTCAAAATAAAAATAAAACAAGAGCCAGGGACGTACCTCAGTTTAAAAGCCCTAGTACCACAGTAAAACCAGCTCAAGAAGAATCTATCTCTTACTTATTTTCTCCTCTCAAAACATACTGCTAGTATGAACAATATATTTATTAAGATGTTTATTTTATTTTTTGTTTTTCTGAGACCCGGTCTTGTTAGGTAGTTTGGAATGGCCTTGAACTCACGATGGAGTTCAAGCTGGCCACCTCAAAGCTGTGACAGTCATCCTGACTCAGCCTCCCAGGTGCTGGGATTATAGGCATGTGCCACTATGTGGACTATATAAAAACACTGAAACCACTAAAGCATTCAATGGCAAATGGTTAAATAGATCATAGTGCATCATAACACAATCACATATATTCACTTAAAATGAAATTTTAAAATTATGCAGTCATATAACACAGACAAGTAGGTACAGAAAGAGTAAAACTGCATTTTCCCTATGATACAAATGTTCTAAACATTTATATACAAAAGTCAGCACATTCGTACAGAAGGGTCACAAGTTCAAGAACAGCCTGGGAAACTCAGCAACAATCTGTCTCAAAATAAAATTCAAAAAGGCTCCATGGAACAGTATTTATCCAGGAAGCAGGAGGCCTTGGGTTCAGCCCCCAGCAACACACACGTGCGTGCACACGCACGCACACACACACATTCAATGTGATATAATCCAAATGTTAAGAATTGCTTTTTTTTTGTAGATATCTTTCCTCTTTTTCTTTTTGTAATCTTCAAATGCTACATAATTATGATCAGGGAAACTAACAGTAAATTCACAATAAGCATTTTCTAAACGCATCAATGGTCCTTAGTTAAAAGCTGAGCACCGTCTGTCAATTTGAGCACTAGTGCAGGCAGGAAGTGGTACATCCGGGGCTCCTGGGCTCACCAGTGATGAACAGCTGCTAGTGACCAGAGACTTTTATACAGGGGGCTGCATTGGTGAATTTTAGGCTACTTTCCCAAGTGTCTCTGATGACCCAGATGCTAAAAGCAAGCCTGACATACACTTTACTTTGCAATGTTCCCACCCCAGCCCCAATCCTCCAGTGGGGGAAGGAGTGAGCAGGGTCCAGATCAAAACCGCCTGAACTCTCAAGTGCTAGAACAACCCTCACAGGTCTCAAAGCTCCATAAGGGGCATTACTGGTCTTCTCATGCATGACACAGCCCATTGCAGGCACGTGCTGTGCCCTCTGAGCTCAAGGATGCTGGCAGTTGGCAGCACAGGGCAGAAGAATGTGTGTCAGCCAGCGGACAAGGTGACCCGACCTCATGTGTTTGGGAGAGAATAGAAGCTCCTTTTTCTTATCACTGTCTCCTCTCTAGACTTCAGTGGACAGAATAAAAGCTTTTGCCTTTAATGAGAGGGAAAAGATGGCTGATCACAATGAAGGCCATTCACGACTCTTATGGTAGTCAATTTATTTTTGAAGAGCTGCTTGAGAACACAGCCAACTGGAAGTGTCTGCCCGATGAGTGATAAAGTTTAAGCAGCTGGTAAACCAGAAGCCCCAGGAACTTCAGAACCATTGAAACACCAAAACAAGACACAAATTCACCAGTAACTCACTGTTCACTGCCCTAAACGGATGCCAATATTGAAGTCTGCTCAGCAGATTTCCTCTCACGTCTCGGGAGTCTAACTGGTAGAGGCTTTGTGGAGTGCTGGGTTCGGACAGCAAGGTGGGGAATATCTAGGGCAGGCAGCGGTGACTGTCATGGATGAGGAGGGACAGGTGAGGCTCACATCTACATGGATGCCATCCTTGTCCTAAACAGACACGCCACCAGTGAGTCCTCTTCGCAGCACATGTAGCTGACAGGTGGTTCCCAATGAGCCGAGCCGTAGCTTTCACGCTTTCTCATCTCTCAGCTTAGCAAGCCTCGCTGAAGGGGTGAGGAGATCACTCAGCCTCCCTTCCCTTCTTCCTCTCTACCTCACCCACATACCAGGCAAGGACTGTGGGGTACCAGTCACTGGGAGGCCTTCCCTTTGGCAGGAAGCTTTCTGACTGACTGCTCTTTCCAGAGCTGTTCCCCCCATTTGCTGTGGGGAGGGGGTGAAGGGAGAGAGAAGTGGTTTTCAATGACTTTCTGCTGCAATGTCGGTAGACCCTTTGAGAAGCAGGAGAAAAAGACACTGGACCTGAAGTTCTGGTGCCATGGCTCCAGTTCTGCATGGCTCTCAATGCTTCTGCCAGGCTGAGCTCTGCTGAGCTTCAGCATCCCCTTTAGTAAGAAAGAACCATGACACTTGTTCTATATCACAGAGGAACTCTGGAGCTCCACAGAGAACATGAGCTCCAAGGAGAAAGTCGACACTGCAGTCTGCCCAGCTCACCGAGATGCATCTGGACAGGTCGTCTTGCTGCCCAGCCGGAATCAACCCCTCAAGCAGCGCCTGCTGCCTCTGGGGCCAGCCTCCTCTGTCCAGCTGCAATGGCTCCTGGACGGCCCTGGCTGTGAATCAGGCACTCCAGGAAGTAGGAAGAGGTGAACCTCACTCCATCAGCCTCTTCCTGATTCATGGGCTTCCATTCAGCCTTCCCTGAGCCAGACAATCTCTTCCTGCTCCTGCTCCTTCTCTGGGCTCTGGGTGTCATGAAAATAGTTAATATTAATAAATTACTCTCTGCTCAGCTATGGGGAAGGTGCTATTTCAGCACCCTTTCTGGGTAAGAACAAAGCCAGTATCTAAACCTGTGCAATCTGACTGCGGATGTTCCACACCTGACCACCAGGCTACTCTGGAGATGCCTGTCTGTCGATGCTGTGCCTATTCAACTAGGAAAAGTATGTTTTAAAAAGTTCCATGTTGATGTTTAAACTCAAGAGCAGATGTACAACCTGGAAGCACACAAGCACCGACTGGAGAAACAGCAGAGTGAGAACCCACCTGGGATTCCAAGGATATCATGCAGATACAGTCTAGCATTGTAGTATTTCCACCTATGTCCCCTTTCTATCTACAGTGGGAAAACTGCATGTGTGCGTGCGTGTGTGTGTGTACGTGTGTGATCCTGGGGACTAAACCTCAGAGCCTTTGAACTAAGCTATAACCCCAATCTCTTTTGTTTTTGAGACAGGGTCCCTTTCAGTCACTAAACTGCCCAGACTGGACTCAAATTTGTGATCCTCCTGCCTCAGCCTCCTAGAGTGTTGGGATTATAGGTGTGCAGCCTGGCTCTGTTTAATTTCTAGATCCACATCTTATGTAGTCAAGAAGGTCTACCACAGACAGGAGGACAGACAGATTGGAAGGATTCTGGAGTACTTGCCTCCACTCCCCTGGCACACTCTTACTATATGAAGAAGGAAACAAGCCAAAAAAGCTGAAGCATCTGGTATATTTAAATTACTTCCAACAGTTACTACTACTCCTTCCTATTTCAGTGAATTCTTACAATTGGTTGAAAACCCCCCCCACACACACACACACACAGAAGTTTCTGCTCACTCTGGACAAAAGTCTTGGCATTCCTGGGGCCACAAAACTTTCTTGGACTACGCTAGAGTCACACAATAACCACACACAGGGTCATGCCTGAAAGAGCTACTAACACTCCAGCGATAAAGTCCCTCAGGCCCCAAAGCAGCTACTTGCCAGGCTAGCTCAGGTCCTCTGGACAATGGTGTGGACAACGAGGCCGCCTGCAGCTGGCAACATAGACTGGTGTCTGTAAAAGGGAGATCTAAAGAGCACAGAGGATGGGTCTGGGGGCGGAACCTCACAGGTCTGCCCGGCCTTCCAGAGGCAGCATGTGCTCACAGAGGATGTGTGACTCATGCAGGAGTCCACCCCCAGCGAAACTACTCACCTGGACCGTCTCGTCTCCGAGGGAACTTGACTCTAGGTCTAACAAGGTCCCAGGAGGAAGACACTGCCAAGCACAGGAGGGAAATTGGACACCATTTATCTCAGCCACTCACCATGCTGGTGTACAAAGAAACCCATGCAGGAATCCTGGCCAGCCAGTCTGTCTTCTTGATATGAGAAAGACAGGGGAGGAGGTCAGGATGGGTGTAGGAGGAAAGTGGGCAATAGTAGTAGATGTCTCCTACTTTCAGGAACTATAGTCTTTCCGGAAAACAACACTGATGTGAATGTTTCTAACATGACAGAAAAACAACGTCATGAAAAGTCAAATTTCTCCACACCCAGTGTCATCGATTCATCCCACACGTGTCCATCTTCTTCTACCATCAGACCTTCTGACACTGGGGCAGCTCTGCTCGGGGGATCCTTCTCAGGTTCTAAGTGCAGCAGGAGTGGAATCAAGGACTAGGAGGTTCTGGCCACAGAGGATCTTCCCCCAGGGAGTCACCCCTGCTTCTCCAGCCACTGAGTGCTGGCAACCCCCCACCCCCAGTCCTGTCCAGCTCAAGGAGATGGAATCAGTGGGGTTTCCTGAGCAGGAGCATCTCTGTCCTCTGAGGGAAGGATCAGAGTCACACAGCAAGGTCAGGGATAGGAGCTGGCCACCGAGCGTGAGAAGCCTCCAGTCCCACAGGGCCGAACTCCAGGCTGGGCTCTCAGTGTAGCACCAGGCAAAGCAGCACACAGCAGTGTCACGACAACAGGCAACCTGTCACGGGGCCTTGGGACCCGTACATCCCCAGCACATAAAGAAGGGGAGGAGGGTGACACGTCAGGAAGTCAGTGGTCCCTGGTCACACTCATACAACTTAGAAATGATATAAAAGAGCAAAGATAAGAATTTTACAACAAAACTGAGTAAATAGGCCTTTTCTTCTCTTGTGAACTATTTATTTGCTAGGAGTCAGCCTGGAAGTCATCACTAAATAAAAGAACAAAAACACTGAGCAAAAAATAAATGGCATGATCACCACTATTGACTTTCATAACCACTGTTTCATTATCTAGCTCAATCATGTGACAGCCACCAACTGTCAAAGGAGGGCCCCTTAAGTAAGAAAAATATAGGGCTTTGTAACTGTCCAATTCACATGCACCAGACCTACTCCTGGGGTTTCAGAAGACATACATTCCTGGGCACAGTGCCTGCCCGGTGACGGCAACAGCCTGTGTGGGGCTGTCACCTGCATCCATGCCTCCCTGAGACATGCCGTGCCAGGCAAGAGGGAGGGAGTGATAAGAATCAGACCTCTCCGGGGGCCCGGGGAGTTAGCTCAGTGGTTCCGGCGCCTGTCTTGCAGTACAAGGACCCAGGTTCGATCCCTGGTAACCACAGAACATACTGGGCGAGGAGACTCACCCAGCAGCAATCAGTACCACATACCACAGCGCCGGGCCTGGTGGCTCACATCTATAATCCCAGCACTCGGGAGGCAGAGACAGGAGGATTGCTGTGATATGAGTTTGAACCTAAACTCAGGGCCAGCCTGAACCACAAAGCAAGACCCTGTCTCAAAAAAAAAAAAAAAAAAAAAAAAAGAATCACACCTCTCAGGGTGACCTTGGTGAGGCTGGAGGCCCGGAATGGCTTGGGACAGAAGCCCGGCAGCGCTGCCAAGAACATCCATGAGCTAGACCCAGACTGGGCTCAGCGGGGAGGCTGCACTACGATGGTCCTTTGTGCTCTGAGTCACAGTCCCAAGTTCCCCATGAATCCACAGGACAGTGGATTTTAAAGATGAGAACCCTGGGCTGGCAACCTGCAAGAAGTTACGCACCATGTGAGCACAGGGCCATCCAGCCACCTCCATACAGCAGTTTCTGAGGGCACTGAGCTGAGGGCTCAGGCTGGGCCCTTCCTGGACCTTCTCTGGGCCAACTGTTTTTTTTCTCCACCAAAGATCTAAGGTTTCCACAAAAGCTCTATTAGGTCCTGCTCACTTCCCAACAGTACTCTACCTGGTGACTTCACTCCCTCCACATCAATGCTCACATCTACTGAGTACTTACTGGGCCGGGGGTACCGCTCCAAGTACCTGACAAAGCCTGTATTGTGTAATGTCACAGCCAATAACAGCTGACTGCCATTAGTAGTTTCTAAGTTCACAAGTGAAGACATGGACAGACGGGGAAGTGAAGGCACTTGTCCAAGTCCCCCAGGAGGCAGGTGGCTGAACAGGGATTTGAACCTGAGCAGCTAGGCCCCCAGCAAGTATCCTTTCTCACTGCTGGATCTGATCCCACATAACTTGGCCAGAAGACCACAGGCAACGTCCTATCAATTTGCTCAAAACCCCCTCCCAGAGCAAATGAGCCAGGCAGCGCAGGGCTGTCATTCATCCTGCTCACAGAGCAACGGGTGAAGCTGCACTCGGCCTGTACCTGGGGCTCCCAGCGTTGCTCTGGGGGCTCCCACCTGCTCAGCAGCAGGAGAAATTGTATTGACTGTTTCTGTGGGTATGGGTAGGCAGGTAAAGGGGCACAGGGCGTGCTGTTTAGGACAGCGATAGCAAACCTTTTAGAGCTTTCGGTAATCCAAACATCCTGCTGCAGCACAGTGCTATAGGTTCGCCTACTGCCATCTAGGAGGTATGGGTGTCAACAGACACAGGTATTGCTTAGCATAGCCTTGGTCTTACAAGCAGGTGGCCGAGGAAGGCCTAGGCAAGGTTCTGTTCTTCCATCCTTGAAATTCAGTATGCCTGAGCTCCAGCAAGGTCATGTACACAGGCCTGGCTGAGAGAGATCCCAGCAGGCACCGGAAGGCTGTCAATCGGCTCCATTTCTCTGGAGAGATGCACAGCGCAGAGGCTGCCAAGGGGAGCATGGGACCATGGGACAACAAGGCATGAGTGCTCAGATGAGCTGGCCTATGAGGCAGGTGAATGTCTCGGGGGTGCCCTGCTGGACAGTGCAGGAGCTATGAAATGGACCAATAACTACCAGGTTCCTGGAAGTGCTGTGCTGGTCTTACCTGTTCCAGCCCCATAGCGCTGGTAAGTGCTTAAGAAGGACTTTCAACTAAAACAGCACTGGAAAACTCCAACATGTCTTGTTTCAGAAACCTAAAGCTCACTTCTGTGAAACACAGACAGCACCACTGGCACAGAGAGATGGAGCAGGTAAGTTTCCTTTCTGATCTGAGGCTGTTTCTGTTCAATCTGGGACATATCCTCAGAACAAAAACCAAGGCTACAAACATCTGCTCTTCACCAAGGTGGAAAAGAGGCCACCCAGTAACCTTTCCCTGGGGGCACAGAGGCCCAGCCAAGAGACAGTGACCAGCTCTTTTTTTCCCCACCAGACGGGGCACCACACTGCTTAAACCCTCTGCACTTTAGCCTCCATTTTGCTACTGAAACCTGGAAGCCCAGCACCAGACAATCAAACCTGTCTCCAAGACACATGAGCTCAATCTGAAGTAAAACACTCAACCAACAGAATCTACTTTCAGCTTCGCACCTATGGATTTTTCTTTTTCAGACTGTATTTTTTCCTTCTTTCCTTGTGCCTGCCTGTTTGTTAAAATATAACACACTTGGTAAAGGAAAAGAGCAAAATGAACTCTGGTGGTAGCTTGCCTTCTCCAGGCAAACCAACAGTATACAGGCTTTGCTAGTCAGCACCAATGACCTCTTCAGAGAAGAACTGGGGGTGGTTTTTGCAGGCTAAGGAACTCCTGGGGGGACCAGCTGAGCTCACCTGTTACCTACACTCAAACCTTCTCTCCTGCAGCCTTCCCACCTCAGTCAAAGACCCTACAATTCCTTTCACTGCTTAGGCAAGAAATGGAGGTGTCACCCTTGTCTTCCCTCTTTGCTTTTCAATTTCCTTTCCAATCCACCAGCAGGTCCAGCTGGGGGCATCTACT
>PVIR01003465.1:58048-88519 GCA_004026965.1 Petromus typicus
ATCCTCCTGCCTCTGCCTCCCGAGTGCTGGGATTACAGGCGTGAGCCACCACGCCCGGCACTGTGGTATGTGGTACTGGTTGCTGCTGGGCGTGGGTCTCCACACCCAGTATTGTTATGTGGTTACCGGGGAATCGAACCCAGGCCCTTGCGCTTGCAAGACAGGCGCCGGAACCACTGAGCTAACTCCCCGGCCCCATCTACTTTCAAGGCATCTTCAGAATCCAGCCCCCTCAACTGCACCTCTGCTGTGTTCAAACCACTATCATGTCCACCTGGAAAACAGTACTGACCTCTGGACACCTCTCCTCCCTTCTCCACCTATTTCAACACAGCTGTCAAAGGGAGCCATTCAGAACATGAAGTCAGATCATATCCCCTCCTGTGCAGAACTCTTCCATGGGTCCCCACTGCTCCTAAGTTAAAGCCAAATTCTTCCACAACCGTAAGGCCCTGTCTCCGGAATTCCTGTCCCACTACATCGCACCTCCCCTCGCTGCTGGCACCTTTCCAGGAACACAGGTGCTTTCCCCCACAAGGCCTCAGGAGCTGCTCTTCTCTCTACCTACACTGCTCTCCCCAGATCTCTCCTGATCTCACGTTTTCATTTCACCTTCTCAGTGAAGCCTAATGAAAAAATCCCAGGACTCCTAGCCCTTCTTCTCCTTTCTTCTCCCATGGTACTTATAATGACACACTGTACACTGTACTTGTCTATCCTGTTTTCCAATACCAGCTCTGTGATATCTAACCGTTCACCCATTCGGTTGCAGTACATGGTGCTGAGTGCCTAGTGAGATGTTCACTGAATGACTGAAGATGGGACAGCAGGTAGTTTTAAATCATACATATGTTAAGAATGAGCCGAACTGGCTTAGAAAGTAACAATGCCGGGCCAGGGAGTTAGCTCAGTGGTTCCGGCGCCTGTCTCGCAAGCACAAGGACCCGGGTTCGATTCCCCGGTAACCACATAGCAATACTGGGTGTGGAGACTCACGTCCAGCAGCAACCAGTACCACATACCACAGTGCCGGGCGTAGTGGCTCACGCCTGTCATCCCAGCACTCGGGAGGCAGAGGCAGGAGGATTGCTGTGATGTGAGTTTGAGGCTGAGCTCAGGGCCAGCCTGAACCACAAAGCGAGACCCTGTCTCCAAAAAACCTAAAAAAGAAAGTAACAATGCCAATATAAACAAGGAAGTGGGATGAGTGATACAAATCAGACAATGTGATTAATGCCACTGAAATCCATGTCTTATAATGGTGGACTAAGTGGGGCCAATTTCTCCATGGAGAACAACTCAATCAGGGAAAAAAATATCACATTCAATTGAATATGACTTAGATACATCTATACTGAAGAATTAAAACCTTGACAGGTAAATGCAACACAAAAAGCTGCTTTGGTGCCAAGGGCTTCTGTGGTCTTAGCAGACACAGCCAGAAACTTTATTCTCAACCTTCTCTAAGAGCTGGGAGGGGAAGTGTATGCTGGGAAAACCCCAGGAGGCAGACTGTCCCCATCTTCCACTGAGACCCCCAAGAACCTACTCCTGGGAGGAAGATGAGTGTGACAAAGCTGGATCTGCAGCTTAGCTTTTCAGCACCTAGAACGTATGGAGAAGTACAACTATTTAACTGGAGCAGTTGGGTCTCACAGACAGACAGGCTCCCAAGTCCTGCAGGAACAAACAAACTTTTCTGGTGAACGGTGATGTCGTCTCAGGCCACCACTTAGTCCTATGCATACACTTCCACATACACTAACCTGCACATAAAGTCACCTGACACACAAGGACAAACAACACCAGGAGTGAGAACCAGCAGACACAAAAGACCAACCGGACCAACAGTCCTGGAGATGCTACAATGCCAGACACACGCAGTTATGCAACCAGGCTAACTGTGTTCAAAGAGCCAAAGAGAAGCCTAACAATTCCAGCAGAGAAGCTGAGAGCACTGAAAGTTACTAGGAAAACAGACATTCTAGATCAAGTGTCAAGTGTGTGCCGCAGTTCAGTGGGAAGAAAGCCGAATGTGGGGGGATGCTATGATGTCACTAATCTGACTTTGTCTTCCAACGAAGAGAAAGGGAAATAAGAAATTTTCAAACTAGAGTTGACTACTCATTTTCCATCTTCATCCACAGGCATGAACACCAGGCTGTCAGCTAGCTGCAGAAAAAATTTCTAAATCCCTAGATGCAGAGAAGAAAAAAGCAAGCTCTGTACAAGAGGCTTTGCAGAAAGAGAAAGGAACAGCACCAGTATCCAATTGCATACTTCTCCATGCCTGCCAACCAGGAGATGCCGCCTTCCAGCTCCCATCCCAGCTCCAGGGCTGAAAGTGTACAGACACCCCACTGTCTCATAAAAGATCTGTACACTTCCTGCCCCATCAGGGATTCTCAGCTGAACTCAAGTGATGCTAGAAATAAGCATGGTCCCTGCCACAAACAGCTGTGTCACATCCTGTCTCCCTCCTTCCTCCCCACCCTCAGCCTCCCTATCCCGGCTGCTATCTTTACACAGAGGGCAGACAAAATAAAAAAGAGTCAGTCATCAGGGGCTTTGCCCACTCTCCCCTCCACCCTCTTTATTTAAAACACAGTCACTGCAGAGAGCAAGCAGGCACCTACAGGTCTGAAGGACTTGAAGACTTTTTCTAAGACTTCATGGAGCGTCTTCTTGCCGCAGGAAGAGATGTAATCCTGCGCTAGCTGCAGGAAAGGCAGGCAGTCCTCGCTCTCACTCCACACGTGCTGTGTGCCACATTAGGGCGGAGAGAAAACAGAGAAACGCAGGTCATTACCCTCAGCGAAAGCCACAGACCGACACACACACTTTTAAGGAATTAGCTGTCTTTGAAGACAGCCTCTGTTCCAAGTCAAATCCACACCTTTTTGGGGTTTTTTTTCCCTTCAGTATTGGGAATGAAACCCAGGTCCTCACATATGCTGGGCAATTCCTTGACCACTTAGCTATAGCCCAGGCCTTTTGATTTCGTACTCTGAGACAACGTCTCCTTAAACTGCCCAGGCTGGCCTCAAACTCAAGATCCTCCAGCCTCAGTCTCCCAAGTAGCTGAGATTACATGCACACACCACTGTCCTGGCCTCATCTTTGTTTTCTGCATGAAGGAGGGAGACAGGATGTGCAAGATCAGAAAATGTCTAATTCACAAAGCCCCGTGCCAGACCCGTGGTTCCTCATCTCACCTGCTCCATCTGCTGACGGGTAGGAAGGAGGGCACAGGCAGCTATTCCTCACCTGGGATTTTACTGCCCCCTTTCTCTAGCTGTCTAAGGGTGTTTTTGAAATGGAAGAGAGGAGAAGTCAGGGCCTTTGCCTTCAAAATCCTTCACTTTGCCTTCAGCTATGGGTGCAGGATTAATCAAGCATCGTTTATAATCATGAACTTGGAACAAGATGTTCTTTACCCAGATGAGCCTGTGAGTGGGGGTGGTGGTAAATTTACTTCAAAATGAAATGCACTGAGGGAAAAATGCAAAGGACTCACTAAGTTACTGGGGAACAGGGGCTTCCCTAAAGCTTTCCTTCACTCACTGTGCTTTAAGAGGGAGGTCTGTCCAAGCACCACTACACCATGTAACGTACACAGAGCTGATTTTCAGTTTTATTTTGTTCTTAAGGCTGGAGAAGGGTCTTTTTTGCCATAGGAGAATATCTGTTTCAGCACATCTTTAAGGGGAGCCAAGGCTCTCCCATAAATGTTTAAGGATCTGGAATAAGCCCAAGAAACAGTCTTAAGATCTGGAAGCACAAGTCTAGGTGCCCCACAGCTGAGCGAGGTGGGAACCTGGCTACAGGGTAACCAGGTTATCTGTAAGGTGACAAAACCTTGTCTCAAGGGCACCAGTGGATGACAGCTCAACACTGGAAAAACAGCGCTGAGGCCTGGGAGAAGGAAAGACAGCTGGCAGATTGGAGTAAGACACACGGGCCAGGCAGCAGGAGACACAATCTATTTGGAGAAACGGTCCATGTCAAGTGCATGCTGGCTCCTTTCCATTCATACAAATTACCAGCGCAACACCCTACAAAGTCCTGTGCCTGTCACTCAATAAACACATTTCACTGCTTCCCTGCTTACTGCAAGATTTCCAAGAACTGGAACTACAGACTTAAGATACTACTCAGATCCAAGTGCGGGGAACTAGGTGCTAATGTGCCCCAGTTACCTAGTTCCTGTTGTAAAGACCTGTTGCTGCTATCTGCTGCTCTAGTTCCAGCAGTGCTTCCCCCCTGACCTGATAGAGCAATGGCTGGGCCTCCCGTTTTAGAGAACTTTTCCTTATTAATGAGACCCTTCACACTGTTAGCATGCTGAAATGTCTCCATGAGGTAGTCTCTTACACTGCATAAGTCTAGTGAGTCTAGAGTACTTTTATCTCCACTGTTTCACTTGATTCTTTTTTTTTTTTTTTTTTTGAGACAGGGTCTCACTTTGTAGTTCAGGCTGGCCCTGAGCTCAGCCTTAAACTCACTGCAATCCTCCTGCCTCTACCTCTAAGTGCTAGGATTACAGGCGTGAGCCACCATGCCCAGCACTGTGGTATGTGGTGATGATTGCTGGTGGGCATGAGTTTCCACACCCATTATTGTTGTATGTGGTTACCAGGGGACAAACCCAGGTCCCTGCACTTGCAAGGTAGGGGCCAGAACCCCTGAGCTAAATCCCCGGCCCTCTCACTTGATTCTTAATGGAGATTCAGCAAGAACAACAAAGTCTCATTTTAATAAATTCTGCTTAGTGTCCTTTTTCATATTCAATTTTGTCAAGTTCCAGCCTATCTTAAATTATTAACTACCTTAACTACGTTATAGATGGAATTAACATTAAATAGCATACAACTTTAAGCTTGGCCTCCTGCAATTTATTATGGCAATCAGAGAGTCAGTAGTTAATTCAGGGCTGGTTTGGACGCCAGGCTGGCACACCCTCAGTAAGTGGCACACACAGTGCCTTCTCTTCCCTTTCACACCTGCAGGAAGATGATGGGAGAAATGGCAAACCAAGCTAAGGTCACCCAGAGAGTAAAGCAGATGGCAGTGGGACTTCACTCTCAATACTGTCCAGGGCAACTGGGTGGCAGTTAAGTCAGAAGTGGAGAGATTTAGCAAAGACTCCTGTGCTTACTTTTTGGAAGTACACTTGGGCTTTAGATGACAAAGTAACCAGACGAGTGCTCACTTAACATCGGATCTGCAGCGCACCGCCATGTGTTTACCAGGTCCTAAGCAGGCGACCTAAGACTTGAGTCATTCGAACCCATGTGGACAGAGCTGCTTAAAAGATACCACTTGCTACCCGCTAATTGTTCTAAATCCATCATATTTCATAATGAGTAGTTATCTTAATTACTTCTTTCTAAATTAAGGCACCTTGCAAAGACTCATAGTATATGACAAGCCAAACTGAAAATTGTCTTCGTTTGGGGTAAAAAGGACAAAAGAAAGGTAATAGGAGGAAATAAGATAAAACCAAGAGGGAGAAGAAGACAAACAAAGAGCCGGCCCCTCACTAGGCACTACAGGTTCTGAGCAGCCCACACAGAGAAAACAGCACTGCCTCCTGTCAGCACCCACAGACAAGCAGGCTGGCTCCTGGGGACATCACCAGGCCAGAAAAGGGAAGATGACTGCCCTGCAGGAAAGAGCCCTGATGCTGCTGAGGACCCAGCGTCCTGGGCCACAAGGTATGGCCGCAGTCACTTCAAGCATGTATAATCGAATGCCATGAGGGCCAGAAAAAAGTACAGAAGTCAGAGAAGCTGCACCACACCCTGGCCAACATGGATCCAGGACTGGAATGTGCTGACTTCCCAGCAGGGCAGCTGGCGGGCGCAGAGGCACGGTGCACACCTCACAGGGTAACAGAGAAGCCTAAGGAGGCTCGGAGGTGGGGAGCAGTTCACGTGGATGGGAATTAGCCAGCAGCTGCAATGCACAAATGCTGTGTCCGTCCTGGGTCCCCATCCAGAATGCATATATGCAAAGTGCCTAGGATAGCCAGCATCTCATAGGATGAGTTGAACAATGAAGTACTAGTTGTTCTACTTCAAGGCTGCATTCTTACACTTTCACTACTGTTTTCCCCATTGACTGTCACTGATCACTCACTCATTCATTCATTCATTCTCAGAAAAATGTACTCAGCATCTGTCACTTTTCTGAGGCTGTTCAAGGTGCTTGGATACAGTAATGAAACAGAAAAGGTCTGCTACATGGAGCTAATAGTTTAGTGGAGGCAGAAAACAAGCAAACAAATAACAGAAACAGAACAACAACAAAAAGACTCAAAGTATGATAAATGCTGTCGTAAGAAGAGAAGAATCTAAAATGAGAGAGGTGGAGGCAGGAAGACTTCTCCTAGACCTGAATGGCAGAAAGGAGCCAGCTAGGTAAACAGCTGGGGCAAGAAGTTCTGGACAAAGAAAACAGCAAGCGCAAAGGCCCTGAGGCAGAAATGGGCTTAGCATGGGAAGAACCAGAAAAATCAGTGTGAAGAAGGGCGAGAATGATCAAGGTGAAGTTTGATTATGTGCACGGTTTTATGGCAAGAAGCACAGAAAATGAGCTTAGGAAAGGAGAAGAATGACTACCACCACTTCTATTTATATTTTAAATAGCTCCAAAGTGACTGCTGGATGGACTGGCTAAGGGTAGGGATGAAGATCGTAAGTTTAAGAGGGAAGATGAAAAATGACAGTGGCTTTGATCATCGTAGCACGGGTGTGGACACAGCATGTGTTCCAAAGGTAACTCTGGCAGTTTTTAGGAGTCAGAGGCAGGGAAGGCTAAAGGGTGATGTCAAGGCTGTCCCATAGGTTTTTGGCTTGAACAACAAGATGAGTGGGGATCACTTTTAGGGACAACAACAAGATGGTCTACCAGGGACTGAGGGTTTAGTACAAATCAAGTGCTGTTTTCTCAGGCAGCCCTGCCAGATACTCCCTAGGATCACCACCCCTACTTTACGCACTGATCTCTAACAACCATACTGGGAAGGTGACAGATGTGGAACTGACCCAAGCCTGGACACCTGACCACTATAACACACCATCTCTTAGCCAAGTAAAACGGCCAGGAACATGAAGGCTATTTGTATGCCAGATAGCCTTGACCCAGCAGAATAACAAATGTTTATCAAGTCAATGAATGACATGCAAATACTTTGTGAACTGAGAAATGCCATGTAAATCTTGTCAAGAAATCCTGACGGGCCTGGTATAGTGGTGTATGCCTGTAATCTCAGCACTCAGGAGGCCGAGGCAGGAAGGTCACTTTGAGTTTGAGGCCAGCCTCGGCTACATAGTGAGTTAAAGACAGCCTGAACTGCCTAGTGAGACCCTATCTCAAACAAACAAACTGATCCCACAACAAAAACAAATGTCAATGGGCCTGGTGACACACACCTATAACCTTGACTTCTCAAGAGGCTGAGGCAGAATGATGGCAAGCTTGAGCCCGGCCTGGGCAACTTAATGACTTGGCAGGACCCTGTTTCAAAATAAGAAAACATAAAAAGGGCTGGGTACATAGCTCAGTGTGAAGGCCCTCGGTTCAACCCCAAGTAACAAACAAACAACGAAAGCTTTCAAATAACAAGGATTCCACTCAACTCAAAAGAATCAAGATAGGCCACTCTAATTAAAAGCAAACAGCATCTTGACAAACCTAGCCTGGGACTGAATCAAGGTGAGGTCTGCCTAAGAAAACTGTCACAGTGGGCATCTTATCCAGGACGGCCTCCTGAAACTGAGAACACTCCTAGTTTACACATGTGCTTATTTTATCTTCTTTATTAAATTTAAACAGTTAGACAGCAGCTCCAATATGGGGTGGCCAGCCAGAAACGAGGTTTCTCCATGGTGGTTTGAGATACACATTCCAAGAAGGGAAACAGCCTGTGTCTTCCTGTCTCACTCACTCTGTTGAGTCACTTCTTGGGGTATGTCCCTGGTAGTCCCTACAAGAAGACAAGGAGGCACCTGCCCATATATATTGGAACCAGGAGCAATTATTGTCCTCCTGGCACAGCAGGGACGGGAAGGACCCTGGCAGGCCAGGGCAGCCAGAAGCCAGAGGGGACTCCGAGCCCCACCCTACCATTTGGCCAGCTGGACCTTGCTGTCTTTTCTACTAGATTCCAGGAGCTCACTCACTCACACTTTTGAAGGGGAGTGGATCTCTTTAATGATCCCCCCTCAACCCTGCTTTGCTTATATTATGCACGTTTAACCTATGCTTTCCTGCATTAACAGCTTATTTACTCAGAAGTACCTTGAGAAAATGTTGGGAACCACCCTGTTTGGGAACTGCAAGGTCAAAACTGACCAGGACTTCCTGCCTGCAGACAGACTTTGGACTTGACTTTTGTCTTCATCTCCGGTAGCAACAGGAACTCAACTGTCCCACATGCTATGATGCTTCAGGGCAGAACTGCACCCAGATCTCTCCCCTTCTCAAGGACTATTGCTGACATCTGCCTTGCCTCGAGGAATCCTCATCTACATAACTTCTCTAGGACTATTGTTGGTGTGGCCCTGCCTTTCCGGGTATTTTGGAATGTAGATAATAAAAGGTGTGGTAGGCTGGGGTCCAGAGTCCCTGCCGCCCAGAGTAACATGGATCAGACCCAAGCTCAGTTTTCTCTAAGTCTCATTTCTGCCTAATTATTAATTATTTCGCTCACAGGAGACTAGAACTTAATGCAAAAGTTCTAGTTACGTTCCTTTCCCCTGTTTACTACAAGAAAACCTCATTTTAAAGTTGAGAAAACTAAGACTCTTAGAGACAGCTCCAAACTCAGGGTATCACCAGGACTCAAAATCCCCATTTTGTGATGCCCTCCCTGGGCACAATGGACCCTGAGGTGCTTGATCTGCGCCATCACCAAGGCACTGTTATCCTTAAACTCATTTTGTGGGTGTGGAAATCGCACTCTAGGGAAGGCATCTGGCCACAGTCTCATAGCTAAAATTTCAATCTGGCCGTCACCCAGCGCCATTCCTCTTCTGTGTCTCAGGGTTGGACCCGGGTGGGCTCTCCTAACCCTCAGGGGTGAGCTGGTGGGAAGGGCAGACTTTACTGACCCAGCACATACAAGCCGGGGCCGGGGCATGGGGCGCCAGCACATACAAGCCTTCCCCTGTCCGGTCCAAGGAAGGTCTCTTAACTCTTGGGAACTTCCTGTGGGTGGCAGGGTGCCAGCGACCAAGGGCAGCCCATGGCTTTGTCCCACCCCCACCTGAGAAGCTTCGCAGGGCCAAGCCTCCGCTGCAGGCATTGATCTGCAAGGGCAGCAGCAGTGCCTGCTCCAGGCTCAGGCTGGCGACCACACGGTAACCTGTGTCCAGAGCCGACTCCATCTTACATTTGGGGACCATTATTTATTCCTCTAGCTTACAAAAACACTTTATGGAGCGCCAACCTAGTCTGGTCTCAGAATCTCCAACCCCAAATCCCGGCCCTCCACGTCCCCTTTCTGAACTGTCATCTCCAAGATCCCAGGTGGAAACTGAATGGAAAGTCAAGGTTTGGACACCACAGTTCGGGCTCTTGCCCCTCCCCCTTCTGGAAAAGCCCAAAGACTCCAGCACAGCCCAGCCGGCCGGAACCAGCTCGGGCCACACACACCTCACCAGCAGCTTGAAGAGCATTGGGAGCATGGGTGTAGGGGGGATGGGCGTGCCCGCGGGGTGTGTGTGTGTGTGTGTGTGTGTGTGTGTGTGTGTGTTGTATGCGCACGCGCACGTGCGTTTTCAAGCTCTAGGGTGTAATTCCGCAAAGAAGGTCCAGGGTATCGAGCATCTCCAGGGTGGACAGGGGCTTTGTGTCCATACAGACAGCATAAAGCAAAATACCGAGGGCCGTGAGGGGCAATTCCCGGAGTTGTGTCTGCGCTCCGGAAGGAGCACAGGCTTCCTCGCCCGGATGGGACGCCCGGTGTAGGACACTCCGGACTTTGGCAGCTGCAGGCGGGTCCGTGAGTCCAGCCTGGAGGGACGACGCCGGGCCACCCCAGGGTGAGCCCAGCCGGGCACCGCGCGGCGCCCGCGGGATAGCGTTCCCGAATCGGCGCCCGCCACACCAGTGTGCCTGCCCAGTCCGCTCCCGGGTCCCCAGGACGCCCTGCTTGCCACCCGCCCGGCCTCACCCAGCCTGAGCTTCCCCAACAGGCGGTCACACCCCCACCCCGCCCGGGCGTCCCGAGGCTCCGCGTGCACCCTCCGTCCGAGCCGCGTTCCTCCCCGCACTCACAAAACTGTCACCGCAGCCGTTGTCCGGACAGAGCACGTAGAAGGAGACGCCGGGTTCGGCGTAGAAATCCATCCTGCGCTCGGTGTCCTCGGTGGCGATGAGCTCGAAGGGTGTGTTGGAGCACCACTGCTCCGCAGCGTCCGCCAGCTGCTGGAAATCCATCGCCGCGCCGGCGCTCGCGCCTCCTCCGCCTGCGCCTCGGCGGCGCCTTTCCGGCGTGCGGGCGGCGGCTGGGCTGGGTCCCCGGGTGCTGGCCTCTCCGGCGCGGACTGTTTACCCGCGGTGTGGAGCGCGGCCGGACCGGCTGGCGGGCGGCGGCCGGGGACGGCGCGGCCCCGCGCCCGCGGCTCCTCCTCCGCCCCGCCCCCCACCCCTCGGGGCGCCCGTGAGGCTGGCGCGGCGGGGTCGGGGCGCGGGGCGGCGCGCGGGCGGCAGCGGCTCCGCGGCCGGGGAGCTCTCCCGTCCCCTCTCTCACTCTCGCTTTTGGTCCAGTACTCAGAGTACCCCGGGGCCCTAGCCGGAGCGGCCCCGCCCTCTGACATGACGTCACGATGCCTGACCAATCCGCGGAGCCCGAGTCCGCAGCGCGGACCGCGAGCCCGGTGACGTCACCGCGCGGGCGCGGCCTCCGCGGCTCCGCCGGTTCCTATAGCTGGGCGCGCTCCGCTAGCACCCTGTTGGCGTCTGTGTGGAGTTGGAGTCGCGAGAGCGTCTTCCCACTCGCAACATAGATGCTTGGCGCGCCCACAGAGCTGCTGCTACCTCAGATCTTCGGGAAGCTAGCGGTGGAGCTGAGAATGTCTGAGGAAAACGGAGCTGTTCTTGCAGAAACCTAAATTCTGTCTTCGGATTAATGTAAACTAGTATTTTACCTTAATGAGTTTATAAGACATCGTTTGGAAACTAAAATTCTTTGCATGTGTTACACAAAGCAGAGTACTTCTTTAAAAGGAGCCTTATTTTACTAGCTTCAATATTATTCAGCTTGAATTCACATGGAATAATTTGAAATGGTTAACTGTTGGTCTGGAAGAAGAGAAAGTCTCAGTGAAAACAGGAGCACACGGCCCAAGCACTGCGCCTGTTGGATAGTCCGTGGCTGCCGGGTGCCCTGAAAGGCATTACTGGGTTGCAGAAAACACGTTAGACACAGCATTGGAAGAAAAATCTTGAGTGAATACCCGCCAACACACACATTAAATAGCATTCGATCTATAAGCTACAGTCATTGTGTTTATCTTTAAAGTGTATCCGATGAATCTGGCACCTTTCTGTCCCTAAGGATGTAGATAAATGAGCAAGTAGGGGACACCACCCGCCCAGCAGTGAGCTAGCAGCTTAGCCAAGCCCGCCTTAACTCCACCGAGCACGGATGAGTAGACGTGGGTCTGGGAAGGTACGTGCTTTACACATTTCTAGGGCGGGAGTTCTATTCCTCTTGACTTCCCTTAGTAAATCCCAGTCATATTCCCATAGTGACGGTAGAAACTCCACTTAATTTCTTGGAAGTGGAAGATGATAAGGTGGTTGTCAGCCCAAAGTCATCCTGAGCATATTAATTATTTCTCTTTTTTCTTTTAGGAGATGTCTTTGCCTAGAAGTTTATGCTCTGTGAACATTCCAAATTGTTTAAAACAGTTTAGTTCCATGAACAACAATGGAACATCTGCTGGATACCCATCAAAGATGCACAAGGCCCAGTTTTTGTGGTCAAAGAATGTATACACTGTTAATTAGGCAGGATTCTAAGATGGCCCAAGTGCCCTCTTCTCCCCCAGGGTACACACACATTCTCAAACACTAATCCAGGTGTTTCTCTGAGGGGCTTTGCAAATGTCATTAAGGTCTCAGATGTGGAGATTATCTTTGGTGGGCCTTGAGAGTCAGGGAAGCCCGTGAGAGACTGGGATATTCTGGGAGAGATTCCAAGCAAAATGTGAATTTATCACCAAAGAGTTCCTTCACTGACAGCTCTGCAGATGGAGAAGGCCACATAGCATGGACCAGAGAGCAGTGTTTTAGGAAAGAAAAATCCTAGCCAACCACTAGCAAGAAAAGAGGCTTCAGTCTTAACTATGGAAGGAACTGAATTCTGTCCATAGCCTGCAGGGCCACAGCAGCTTTCCCCTCAAAGCCTCCAGACCAGAACTGAGCCTGACACCACGATTTCAGCCTTGGGACACCCTGAGAAAGGTGTGATGCCACAGCTGTGCTGGGGTGCCTGACTGTCAGAACTCTGCACCAATAAATCGATGTTTTAAGCTGCTAAGTTTGTTTGAATTTATTCTGTAGTAGTGGAAAACATAAGACAATGAAGGAGACTGGCACATGGATATAGAAATTCAATATGCTGTTGTAAAGTTACAAAATGCCATGTTTCAAAAACATAGGCACTTCAGGGTAGTACAGCTCCCTTGACATTTTATCTGCTATTTAAAGCATAATATATGTGAGTCTAGAAATTCAAAAAATTAAGATCTCCTTGAATTTGAGATGAAAATATGTAAAACACATTGCTTTTCTACTTTTTCAAAAAGGGGAAATTAAGTCCATATATCTTGAGATCTATTAAGTTGGTTCCAAGTGATGGCTAACCACAGTACAAAGTTAAATTTACAGAGACTTTTTTGTTAGAAAAAGTGATCAGTGGAGGAGAGTGTGACTTGCCATAGCAGTTATGAGGGAGATGAAAAGATCTTAGATCTGGGAAGCTGCATCTAGGACAGCAGCACCAGGAAGACCGGAGCCACGTGGGAGCAGAGAGCCCAGCACAGGCCTGGGTGGCTATGTAGAGAGCAGGCAGATGCGTTACGCTCAGAAAAGAGTGAAAAATGAAATTGAAAAAAAATTAAAATCTACATCAGTGTGTCACTGTGACTTACTCAAAAGGCCCAGTGAAGCTCGGAAGAATGGAGGTCAGCCTTCTTATCCTCTGGTTGGGAAAATCCAACCTGAATTTTGTTCCTTAATCTGCCAATGTTAGTTTTTAGAAAATTATTGTTTATGTCCCTTTAAAACATTTGAATCTAGGATGTAATTGCACTGTGGGATACACGATTTGGCTACATTTGCCTGAAAACATGTCCAGTTAACCAAATTCACCTGGTAAACATGTTCTTCTTATTTATGTGTAAGAAATGAAAGCATTCACTTGCGATTGAGCTTTTTAAAAAATATTTTTATCATTCAGCCAAACACTCTGGCATTCTGTATTGTTCAGCAAGCCTTCTCTTTGTCTTATTCTCGGAGAGGATGGTTTCTTATCCTCCACTGTAAACTTTGCTCCCCTCAGTAAAAACAACTCACAAAACTCACTTCTCAGAAACATCTCATTGTGGTGCTAAGAAGCAAACACAGCCTTTGAAGCAGCAAAGTCACTCTTCCACATGCTTGTCTGATTGTGGTTATGGTTCTGCCTCTATGTTATTTGAATACTGAGGCTCATTAGGAGCATGGCCCGGGAGCTGTCCTCTGAGAGCTGTCCTGGGAGCATCACTGGAAAACTCCCTCGAGGACTGGATTTCCTCTAGGGAAAGCTGTGGACCGAGATGATTTGCTAAAAACGTAACTGGCATCACTCTGTCAGTGGACTTCTCTGGTAGGACATGTCCATTGACCACAATACGATGACCTGGGAACCAGAAACTTGGGGTGCCTGTCATCAGCTGCAGTGATGGAACCGGAGCTGAGGGTGGGTGAGAATACAGTGGGCATGTGTGGCATGGTGCCTAGGTGTTAAGATGACAGAAAAAGATCAAAATCCAAAGTGTGATTTCTACCAAATGAAAGTCTCTTACAGTTAACTAACTTGGATTTCTCTTTCTCCTTTTTTAAGCTCCAAATTCTGTCAAGTTTGTTGATATTTTTAAAGAATAAAATTTTGGTTTCATTGAAAAAAAAAAAGGTGACATCTGGCCTGTGGGGTCCCCTGAGGCTAAACAACGCCTGCTCCATCAAGGAAGTGCAAGGCAGCGCTACACAGTGGGCCTCTCCAGGCCACAGTGATTAAAGAAAAACAAATAGACAAAGACTACCCCCTACGGGGCTGGTTTGGGGCGGTTGAAAACAAGGAAGTGGGGCTCTATATAAGTGCTGAGAGTGCTGGCAATAAAGGCTTCAACACCATTTCGTCTCCTCGTGATGACCCCCGCCAGTGGTTCGATGCCAGATAAGTAACCCTTGGGAATGGGATCTGACACTGGCCGTGCCATTAACACTAAGTATTCTGATGCTGGATCAGTGATCTGGGCCCAGGGAAACCCAGTTTCAATCATTGTAAAAACAAGTATGTAGCTCTGATTTCATTGTAAAAATTTGAAGAAATAAATATATGAGTGTGTGTGGGTGTGTGTTTGTGGGAGATGGGGAAAGGATTCCAAGACCCCAAAAGGAGTTCTTAAAATGTAAGAAATGTGACCATATACATAGGGTTCATATAAGTAGTTCTGGTCTATAATGTATGTGGAGGTATAAATTAAGGTTTTATTAAGTCAAGTATGCATGTTAAAATTTTAAGGTACATAATTAGATAATTAAATATACAATTAGGATTATCTGTGGGTAGAATGTATGTATTACTGCGAATTGAACCCAGGACCTGGCTGAGTTACACCCCCAGCCTTTACTTTCTTTTTTATTTAGATACGGGATCTTGCTAAGTTGCCCAGGCTGGCCTCAAACTTCTGATCCCCCTGCCTTAGTTTCCCACATAGCTGACAAAACAGTTGTATTCTGTGGAACTCAGCACAGATTTTTTTTTTTTTTTTTTTTAGGTTTTTTGAGACAGGGTCTCGCTTTGTAGTTCAGGCTGGCCCTGAGCTCAGCCTCAAACTCCCATCACAGCAATCCTCCTGCCTCTGCCTCCCGAGTGCTGGGATTACAGGCATGAGCCACCACGCCTGGTACTGTGGTACATGGTACTGGTTGCTGCTAGGCGTGAGTCTCTACACTCAGTATGGTATGTGGTCACCGGGGAATCGAACCCAGGCCCTTGCACTTGCAAGACAGGCGCCGGAACCACTGAGCTAACTCCCTGGTCCACTCAGCACAGATTTTGACCAAAGTGATGGAACAAGATAGAAGCTTCTTTTTGTTTCATGTGAAGGGAATCTGGAGGTCAGTTCAGGACAGATTTGGCCACTTCTTGGCGTTAGGGCTCAGCCTCTTTTTCTGTAAGACTTCATGTAAGATGTAAGCCACGGATAACATGAGATTGTCAGATAGGCTCAACCGCGCAAAACTCACCTCTGTGCTGTTTACAAGAAACACACTTAGATTGTATCAGAGGAAGTATGGAGGAGCAGGAGTGAGAAATTATGTAATGGGAAAATTCCTGCTAAAGGATCATTTCTTTAAAAAGGCAAAATCATGATATTTATAAAACAGAGCGAAACATCAAAAATTAACTTTTTAGCAAGCAAAGAAATCAGTAGGATGTTATACAAAAGAACTCAAAGTACTACAATATTATCACTGACTCAGAAATGCCAAAATGAATGTATAAACAGACACAAAACTGGTTAATATCTACAGGGAATAATAAATTGCATTTCACTGGATGCCATTGTTTTCTTTGGTATCAGTTTTCTATAGAACAGCTCAAAGACAATGAACTACACAAACTCTAGAATCAGAAAACTGAGAAGGCTGCAAAGTTTTCCACTGAAGACCCCAAATAACCTTTGCTGTATTTCAGTCTTTCACAGAATTTTCCCTACGTTCTCTCTCCTTGGGTCATCATGAGAATCTCAAAGAAGTATTATTATTAACTTGGGTTTGTAAAGTTTAAATCCATACAATATTAGCCAATTAGAAGATTAACCTCTGTGTGGAAGCTTTCACAAGGAATCTCAGGGTGATTAAAAAGAAAAGATTTGCTGTCTTGTGGCTGGGAAACTCTTACTTCAAATTTCCACTGGCAATATTAATACATTTGGGAAATTTATTTTTTCTTAAAGACCCCCCCTTTTGTTTCTTTCTCATCACTGGGACAAGATACACAAAACTCACAAATTAAAGGAGGAGAGGCTTATTTTGGGTCACATTTTCAACATGGCAGAAGGGCTCAGTGGAGGAGCTCTGCCACGTACTGCCAGGAAACAGAGAGAAGGGAGGAATGGGGAGGGAGCTACACCCTTCTAGTCATACGCTCCGTGACCCTCCACTTCCAATCTGACCCCACCTCCAGCAGCCAGTTGGCGGTAGCACCCCCATAATCCAACCACCTTCCAAAAGCCACACCTTCAGCCATGTGAGAGTTTTGGGAGACATTCTTTGTTTTTAGTTTTTTGAGGCAGGGTCTCGCTTTGTAGTTCTGGCTGGTCCTGAACTCAGCCTCACACTCAGCAATGCTCTTGCCTCTGCCTCCTGGAATTACAAGAATGAGCCACCACACCTGGCATTGTGGTTTGTCCTACTGATTGCTCGCAGGTGTGAGTCACTATGCTCGACACTGTTGTATGTGGTTACCGGGGATCGAACCCAGAACCCTGCACTTGCAAGAAGGTGGGTGCCGGAACCACTGAGTAAACCCCTGGCCCTTGGGAGACATGCTTGATCTAAACTGTAATAACCCACTTCTGGCCCCCAAAAGACTAATTTGCATCTCTTTATGCAAATGTATTGTGTCCATATCTAAGAGTTGCCAAAGTCTTAATACTTCCAGTATTGCTGAAAGGTCAGTTCCAGAGTCTTGAGACTCAAGGCAAACTCTCAGTTGTGAAACCATATAAAAATAAAAAAGAAAGTCAAATATTGCCAACATAATGTCACAGGATAAACATTCCTAATCCAAATGAGAGAAATAGGTAGACAGAATTCAGAACAAGGCAAGACCAAAAGCCAGCAGGACCAGAGCATAACACATATGAATTTGTGCCAATGGTGACTTTGTTCCACCTAAAACCCTTGAGCCTCCTGATCTTTCCCACATATATTTCTGTTAACATTTGGTCTTCTGAGCTCTGACTAGACTCTCCCATTAAGCTTTGCACAGAGCTTTCAGGAGCTTCTCCGGCTGGCATCTCCAAACCTTTCTAAACTCTTCCCGTGAGCCAGTTCCAAAGGCTTCTAAACCACATGGTCAGATAACACAGCCACCATGGTGACCCACCCTTTGAACCAAAATCTGTCTAAGTCACTTTCTCACTAGTGGTACAAAATACCCAATACTCACAACTAAAAAGGAGGAGAGGTTTATTTCAACTCATGTTTTCAGTCCATGGTCTGCTCGCTTCCGGGCAGAACGGGCATGGAGAACCCTTCTGGTGGAGGGCAGCTCCTCACACCACGGCAGCCAGGAAGCAGAAAGAGAAATGAGGACCCAGGGAGCGAGATACACTCTTCCAGGTCGTGCTCCCCATCACCTGTCTCTGCCAACCAGGCCCTTCTGCCCACCAATCAGCTATAGCACCCTTCATCACCTAACTGCCTTCCAAAAGCCCTACCTCTGAGCACAGAAGACTTTGGGGGTTGTTCTTGATCTAAGCCATAACGTTCTCCAAGTTTCTTAAGTTTTCTGACCTGACAGAAGTAACCTCCCTCTGGGATCTTGTGAACCTGACACGAGCCACTAAAATGTACCTTAGCGTCTTCAAAGTGGCTGCTCATATCTGATGAAGTAAACATCATTCTGAAAAATGATACTCCGGGTAAGACATGACTGTGCAATTAACGTATCCTCTTGCCTCCTAGTAAGAAAAACAGATTCCAGTAACTGTATTACCATAAAAAGTAAAGTATTCAGTAAGAGTTTCTGCATTCTTTTGGGTCAGTGAGAATCAGATAACATCGCAGATGTTACTTTCACTTTACAAAATCTGAGTCTCCTGGAGTTTAGACACCACTGAAACAAAATCAATCACAGGACATTTTAAAAAGGAAAAATAAAAACCAATCACGATGAAATTCCTCTTATCAGTTCATTCAGGCTTCCTTGATAGTCCATGTATTTCAGTCCTCTTATTAAAAAAAAAAAATCATGGAAATCCTGACATAGTATACTAGGGTGTTTGAAAGATATCTGAGGGATCCCAGTGCAGAAGCCCACAGCCAAGTGTCTGTGTTTTAAAGTGTCAGTGACTTCCAGTATCTGATCCAGTCCTCTTCTATGAAGCTCTGTTCTTAGCTGAAGACAAACCTGGGCTATATCTTATAGCAGAAGCCTTAGGGAAGCACTGAAACAAAACAGAAACTGTTTTTAGGTGAGAAAAACCCAAAATAACTATGTTTAATTTATAACCAGTAATTTTTAAATAGAAAAGGTCAGGTTGGGAGAGGTGTGCATGCATAATTATAATCTAATCAACAAGATTGTTTGACCACTTGTGTGCTATACCAAACAAAAATAGTAAATATGCTGCAAAAAACCCACAAGTTCTTACTAGACATAACAAGCTTATAGTCAAAGCAAGAGACAGATTTTGTAAGAGGGAGAGATAGAAGGGATGGAAGAGGAAGGAGAAATAAGACAGGATATGTCTATCCGCCAATCCTGAAGAATGGATGCATTTATTATATATCACAAACATGTACTAATAATGCATAAACAAATATAGAGCCAAAAGTACTATTTAAAAAACCAAGCAGGGCTGGAGATTTAGCTCAGTGGTTCCGGCGTCTACCTTGCAAGTGCAAAGTCCTGAGTTTGATCCCCAGTAATACAATAATGCCGAATGTAGTGGCTCAGACTTGTAATCCCAACACTCAGGAGGCAGAAGCAGGAGGACTGCTGTGAGTGCAAGGTTTGCCTGGGCACACAGTGAGATCAGGCCCAGCGTGAACTACAAAAGGAGATTCTATCTCAAAAAAAAAAAAAAAAAAAAAAAAACCCAACCAATGAGATTTACAAAAATGGAGGAAGGTAATTTTTACAGAGAAAAAACTCTAGGGATATAATGACCAGGAAGTATACAGTTCTAAGAATATGAAGCCAAGAGACTGAGAAAGAAGACCTATGCATCATTATTTTTATAAAGCTTGGTAGGTCAGTCTGATGTGAACCTCCTTCTGCTGTTCACTGGCCTAGAAGATACTGGGTTCACATTAAAGGTACAAGACTACTAGGCCAAGATGCCGTTCATAGTTTCTGAAATTCACATTGAGAACTTACACTTTTGGGCAAGTGGTATCAGCAGGCAGAACAGTGCCAGGGTGCCAATAAATATAGAAAAACACAACAAATCTATTTCATAAGAGTTTTGATCAGCATTTTTCTAGATGGCAAAAACAAATCATGGACAGACAGGGCACTTAAATCCCCAGCGGCGGCCTATAAAATATGACATTTCTGAGAGATTGAAGTCAGCAGTATTTTATCTGCACAAATTTAACTGTGGAGAGACAACATCTCTTCTAACTTGATAGCCTTCCTCATGCAAGTCCTACAGTAGCAACATATCCAAGAAACCTAGCATCTCACTTTTTGTAAGGTAAAAAATAATCTAGCTAATTTTCCAGTGGCCCTCTAGGTCTCAAATACAGTTTTATAAAGTTTATCCTGAGTCTAGAAACACTTAAGTTGGTAAATTTTGTGCACTATATATTTTACCACAACAGGAAAGTAAAAAGGAATGACAAAAGTCTTAATTTTGTTTCATCTTTTCTGGATTAAAGATACGATTTTGGGGGAAGGTGAAACATTAAAAAAAAAAAAAAAAAAAAAACTTTCCAGAAGATATTTGGACCCTCATTTAAGGTCAGATCATGAGTGCCTTTAAAAATACTTTTAACCTATTTAATTAGAATTTAATTTAGCATTAAAAATAGGATAGCTAAAGCAAGAGGCATCCCAATCTTCAACTTCAAGTCATATTACAAAACTAGAGTGATAAAAATTGCATAATATTGACTGGAAAAAAAAAACCAGAACAGACTTGCAGGTCAATGAACAGGATAGAGGAAGGAAGGAAGGAAGGAAGGAACAAACGAAGGACAGAAGGAAAGAAGGAAGGAAAGGAGATTAAAATAACACCGAGATTCACCTCAATCCCAAAAGAATGGTTATCATCAAAGTAGCCAAAAAGATGGGGGAGGGCAGAAGCTGGTAGGAAAGTGGGTAAGAAGCTGGACTCCAGACCAAAAACTAAATCAACCGATAACAAATGTTGGAGAGATCGTAGGGGTTGGGATAGGGATGAGAGCAAAGTAGAGGAAGAACCCTCTTTCGCTGTTGGTGGGAATATAAACCAGTACAATCCCTATGGATATTTTTGAAAAATAAAATAAAAACCATTTGACCCAGTTATTCCCCTTCTAGTTATCTTCCAAGAGTTAAAGACACCATATTACAGGGATATACGCAAACCCGTGATTGGAGCCAGACAATTCAAAAGCCTGTATATCCACCAATAGAGAACGGATAAAGAAATGTGGTATATACACACAGTGAGTGCTACTCTGCCATAAAGAAGGATGAACTTAAGTCACTTGTAGAAAAATAGATTCACCTTGAGATCATAATGTTAAGTGAAATAAACCAAACACAAAAGCATAGGAATATCACATCATTTCTCTCATATAAGAAACAATAGGTAAACAAGGGATGAAAGGAACAACAATACAAAAAGAGAAAAGTGAAATAAATTATTGTAATCCAGCATGAACAATGTAATTAAGTGTGTAATTAATTTAGTATAACTATCTTATTTGATTTACATGTTCTTTAGACTATTAATCTGATGAGATCAGGTATGTTCAGGATGGTATAGCCATAGATTAGTCTGTTAATCTGTACTTACAATAATTAGCTTGGCAAGGACTTTTAAAATAAATAAGTGAATCTGAGGCTGGCAAAAGAATTTCTTTAAGGAATGGAGGGGAAAGGGAAAAATTGAGATGTACCAGTTTTCCACAATGAGTATAATCACTATTTACGGCAAATATGTACTAATAACATTTTAAATAATAAAAACATAACACCACAGTAGAGTGGTTATGGAAACCAGGCTGCTTGGATGCACAAGAAAATAAATAAATAAATAAAGCTAGCTATTATGTATAAAAAATGGGGAAAAAAGCATCGGCATAGCATTCGCATGGTATTAGGTACTATAAATAGAGGTAAATAATCTGGAGATGATTTAAACTTGGAAAAGGACTGTATAAATTAAATGCAAATATTATGCCATTTTATATAAAGGATTTGAGTATTCAAGGATTTGGGTCACCCCCGGGATTCCGGAACCAGTAGGAGAGATAACTATCTAAGAAAATTAACTCAAATTATTTAAGTAAAACATTAAGTGCCTTGAGTTTGGTGACTGAGAAGTTGATGAATTAAATAACTTCAGGCATGACTCAAGCTGCTACTCAAGTAAAATTCTTGGGTACCCACCTACACCTTTTCTGTCTTCCTCTGTGCTGGCTCTGCTCTTCAGCATGCTATGTTCTCATGCTGAAAACGACAACCCCATGAGATTCTGTGTCTCACAGCTCAGAAAACGAGAGATTCACACTTCATTCCTCACAGTTTCTCATTTTTCGTCCTAAAACATCCTTCACTGGCTCTCTATGAATCTAATCCCATCCCTGGAGTTAACCCACAGGACTGTGACACTCAGAATGCTCAACCTGGATCTCCTGTCTGTCCCTGTGTTTGACTGAGTCTCCCAATCTCGGGACTGAACCCAGGCGCTCTGTGAACTAAATGTGGTGCTAAGAATTGTCATGTCAAGGCAGCCTTGCTTGGTGCAGAGACTAAAGATTCAAAAGCCCCGTAGCTTAGCTCTGGTCCTACCATCTCCTGTGAGACCTGGAGTAAGTCATGACTTTCACAGGCACCACTGCTTCCACTGTAAACAATATGAGAGTGATTATCAGTAACGGCAAATCCTTTAAAGTTCTCAGTGATAACAAATAGCCTGCTGCAGCACGTGTGTCATACCGTTGCCACCACTGGATTAGATAATTCCAAATCTAAATGTCCATAGTGGTATCTTATTAATCAGAGGGAATCAGGTTCATTCCATTTCAGGGCACAGAACCAAAAGCAGTAGTTTCTAGTTGTCTTAGTGGAAGGTGTTCTGGTTTTTAGTAATAGAAACTTATTCAAATTACTATGGAGTAGTGGGCGGTGATAAGCAAGGGAAAACTCTAGAGTTTCTCAGAGAGACAGAGAAGAGTTATGGATCACAGGCGAACCAAGAACTAGAAACTAGAAAATGATCAGAAACGATTATTTTCTCCTTATTTCCCATACCTCTCCCTTTCCGCATTTGTTTGTGTATTTTGTTCTCTAGCTAGATCTTTTTATTTATTTATTTTTTGTTTGTCTTGTTTTGTATTTGAGACAGGGTCTCGCTTTTTTGTGGTTCAGGCTGGCCCTGAGCTCAGCCTCAAACTCACATCACAGCAATCCTCCTGCCTCTGCCTCCTGAGTGCTGGGATTACAGGCGTGAGCCACCACGCCTGGTACTGTGGTATGTGGTTTTGATTGCTGCTAGGCGTGAGTCTCCACGCCCAGTATTGTATGTGGTTAACCGGGGATCGAACCCAGGTCCTTGTGCTTGCAAGACAGGCACCGGAACCACTGAGCTAAATCCCCGGCCCTAGCTAGATCTTTTAAAATGTATTCCTTAATTTACACGAGATCCCTCTTCTCTTTAAACATCCACTTTTTCTGTTTCTCCAGACACGAAAGAAGATAAATTTTCATAACGACAGCCTTTGCTATATAGTGTCTATCGGCTTCCCTCCAGGTGTCAGGCATGTAATGACCATGGTCCAGTTAATGACCATGTCTGCATCCACCCTAGTCTGTCTAGACCCAGTCAGGTGTCCATTCATGGCTGGGAAGGTGGAGTCACCTATCACATACGTGGCCTCCTTGTGGAAATGGAGCTGTTCTTAATGAAAGGGACACAGTAGTGGGTTGCGAAGATATTCCAAATGACATCTGTTTCAACAGCCAGAATAATTTTTTTATACACTCAAGTTCAAGGCACTACCATAAAGAAAGAACTTTATATAGGGCTTTTAGGTAGATACCCATAACTTTAAAGCAACATCAGCAAATGGAGGGAGTGGACTGATACTGTAGAGGAAGCTGGACATGAGTCACAGTAAACCTATTTAAGAGGCAAAGTGGAGGAAGAGCACAGTGGGAAAAGCAGCCAAAAATACAACACATACTCAGTTTTAGGGTCTTGCATGATCTATGTATATTTAGCAGTGAGGACAGATCCATATATAGATCTGATGATATTTCTTGTCTGAACCCAATTAGAGTAGCCAGATGGATCAGTTCCTATGGAAGCTCCCAAGCCAAAGTGTTCTGAGCCTCCCCTCTTAGAAGAAATGCCATCTGATGCTGAGGCAGAACCATGACATTTTACAGGGACCCTCTTACCTCTTTGGTCAGAGCTCTCGGTTTTCTTTCTATAGGTGCTTCCCAACTTATGAAGGAGATACCTCCAATGAACACACAGTGAATGGAAACTGCATTTAAGTCAAAAGTGCATTTTATCCACCTATCCTTCTAGTGACACTCACTTAAAAGCATGGTTTCTACCGCGGATTGCTTTTGCATTTTTATGAGTCAAACAATGTGAAACAGAACCATTTGTCTACACTGTGTACATCGAGCTATATTCCCTTCCCTTCCAGGTCTCTCAGGCCCACCATGCTCCAACTTCCTCTGAAGTTCTTAGAGGCAATCAGAGCAAACTAGAGGGAAGGAGCTCCTATACATGGGTTCCAAACAGCACTAGGCCTAGACAGGGAAAGTGCAGGCACCCATCGAGCAGGACAGACCCATTCTCACAATGCCACTGTTGTCCCTGCACACGACACTTAGCTAGGATTGGATCTTTGACTCCGTCTGCTTATTGATTCAGAAATTTAAACAGCAGAATGTGTTTCTAGAATGTGTCTCTGGGCAGAGACACAAAGATTAAAAGTCATGCATGAATGCAGTTGTCTCATTTTCCATGGAAAGGAGGGGTCATCAACAAATGAAGTTCTTTGTCTCTTTGATCACACCAGGCCCTTTCTGGGTCTGGGTCTGACAACCATCCTCAGCCCCTGATTTCTGATCAGCCTCCCATGGAAGGAAAAAGGAGCAGGGACGGGCCAAAGGGGCAGCAGAGCTGACAGAGACTTCCCACTTCCCAGCTGAATCCTGGTTTGCCTCTCTTGGTTCTGCCTTGTTTTTCCCACAGATAAAACAGACTGGTCACAAAATGTACCACGATCAGCTTTGGGGGAAAAAATGCAAGAAATCCTATCTTGGAAGAGTCAGATTGCATGAAAAAAATCTTTCTTTGCAGCACACCAGTACAGCCACAATACTCCAAGAATAAGAAGCTAAAGTCCACCCAGGATAGAAATGGACTATAAACAGTTTCTTCCTAAAACTTTAAGGAATTCAGTGAAAGATCAAAACATCCCTTTAAGCTCTTCTGTTCACTTATAAGGGTCTAGGGGTAAGGAAACTGCTGATAATTGTTCCCAAAATCATTTTTAAAATTCTGATTAATTTTTTGAGATATTATTTTATTAACTCTAGTAAAATACATGTAAAATTTACCATCCATCAATGACAGCCACATTGTTGTGTAACCATCACCTCTATCTAGTCCTGGAACATTTTCATTGAATGGAAACCCCGTACCACTCCTTGTCCTGTCCCAGTGTTCCTCCTGCCTCCTGTGTGGGTTTACCTTTTCTAAATATTTTACATGAGTGGAATCAATACAATATGTAGCTCCTTGTGGCTGGCTCCTTTCACTTAATGTAGTATTTTGAAGATTTCTCCATACTGTAACCCCTAGCAGTACTTCCTTCTAATGAAGAAGTAATAACCTTCCACTATACAAATATGCCACACATTGTTCATCTATTCATCTCTCGGTCGATGTTATTTCCATCTTTTGTCTGTCGTGAGCAGTGCTGCTCTGATTGTTTCTGTCTGAGCTTTTGTCTGAACACCTGTTTCCCATTCTTGCGGGTATACACCCAGGAGTGGAATTGCTGGGCCATTTGGTAATTCTATGTTTAACTGATAGAGGAAGTGCCAGACTGTTTTCCACAGCAACTGTACCATTTTACAGCCTCTGTACAAATAATGTTCACAGGTTCCAATAATTCTGCATCCTGCCAGCACTTGCTATTGTCTGCGCTTTTTTCTTAGCCATCACAGGGAGTAGAGAGGTATCTTGTTGTGGATTTAGTTTGAGCTTTCCTAACAACTAGGTTCTTAGCTTGGAGGGTATAGAAAGAAACTATCTGCTCTCCAAAGCATGGATTGTACCTGATAGGATTAGTATTCTCAGGGCTCAGATGCAGCTGGTGATTAGTCATTACCTGCTGACAAATCCCTCTTCATAAAAAAGCCTGAGCTCTGTGTATCAGCTCAGTTCCAAAAAGAGTTATATTTAACTCAGTAGGTCAAGAGATCAGAGCACATAAACACGTCTGAGGATTGTGACAACAGGCTTTAAGCTGGCAAATTCACACCTCGACATGAGGCGAGGTAGAAGTCTGAGAAGTTGTGGCTCAAGGTCAGTTACAGTGAGAGCAGGTATCAGCTTCTGTTTTCATCTCCCTTTCCATTTTTAATAAAACATGTTTGGCAGAAATCTCTTAGAGCAGATGGGTGCTCACTGTTCAGAAGTATTTGCTGGATTCACATGAGCAAAGCGCTCTGCGACGACCAGACTTCTGTGATGGCAGGGTGGGGCAGTCCAGTGCCAAGCATTTACACAAGGGAATGCTGTCCCAGGCAATTATTAATAGCTGAGAATGTAATGTACAGCACTCAGACATTATCTCAAGTTAATAATAGCTTTCTCCCCCGACTGCAGCCCTGCTTCTGTCTGGGTGCAGGTCTGAGCTTGGCCACTTGCCACTTGCTATGGATGAGATTGAACTTCTGTGAGCACCAACAGCTTTATCTGTAAAGATAAAAGATAAAAGGCCCATCAGCCCTTCAATTTGCTGACGAGACAGTGAGCATGAGCCCCACACAGCCTGCACATCATCCGGGTGGGGGAGTATTTCCAGTTCTCTGATCACTGTACCCTGGCCCAACATGATGACCCAAAGCAGTCACGCCACTGCCCTTGGGTCACTACTGGGAAACAGAAATCAGGTTCTTGTACAGTATTTTGGAAATGAGGCCAAGAGAGTCAGAAGTTGAATGTGGCTAGAACTGTGTCATATGACTCAGGATCTGATGCCACTGTGTCCCCGCACAGCGTAGAAGTGGTGAAAGCGAGACCTCAGAAGAGGGAAGCGATGTGCGGAGGGATGCAGCAGTAAGGCCCAGAAAGGCCCCTTGGCCTTCCTGCCCCCCATTCCCTTGGGCCTCGTGGACGCCCACCTACATAGTTAAACACAAGCCCTCCGGCTCCTCCCGGTTTGACGGGAGAAGTTTCACAGGCCACAGACTTAAATAGACAAGCAATTGAACTTTATTTTCTTGTGACACAATTTAACACTCTTTTTGAGGCCTCATTCAATCTGGGGTCAGGAAAAC
Source organism: Petromus typicus (assembly GCA_004026965.1). Taxonomy (NCBI): domain Eukaryota; kingdom Metazoa; phylum Chordata; class Mammalia; order Rodentia; family Petromuridae; genus Petromus; species Petromus typicus. The sequence goes on from PVIR01003465.1 coordinate 84,807, forward strand.
AATCAAATGGGCGCCGGATAACCTCAGGTGTTTTCCCATTTCCTCTGGCATTGTAGCTTTTACCCAATTTAGGTAGTCTTATGGATCTTGGGGAGGCACTTGGTCCGAGCTTGCGCTCTGGGGAGAGAGATGTAACCTCGTCATGATGTGCCCCGCCGCAGCCCAGGCCACTGCAGCCTCGAAGGCCACCCACCCCACTGTAGGTGGCAGCCCCCCATAGGGCTTTGCCCATTGTCACGCATCTTTGTGTACCAGTATTTAAATATGTTTAGCTTCTTTTAGACAAAATTTTTTTTTTTTTTTTTAGGTTTTTTGAGACAGGGTCTCGCTTTGTAGTTCAGGCTGGCCCTGAGCTCAGCCTCCAACTCACATCACAGCAATCCTCCTGCCTCTGCCTCTCTAGTGCTGGGATTACAGGTGTGAGCCACGATGCCCGGCACTGTGGTATGTGGTACTGGTTGCTGCTGGGCATGAGTCTCCACGCCCAGTATAGGTATGTGGTTACCGGGGATCGAACCCGGGTCCTTGCGCTTGCAAGACAGGCACCGGAACCACTGAGCTAAATCCCCGGCCCTAGACAAAAATTTTTGAATAAACTATGGGCAGCCTTTAATCTATAAGAGGAAAAGTCACCTAGCTATCCACCCCTAGTTAAGAACCTCTGGTTTTTATGTGCTTTTCTTTTGTGGAAACTACAATTTTATGCATTTTTTAAAAAAAAAATTTTGCCTCTTAATTTTTTTTAATGTTTGCAGTACATAATGTTTACATTTATCTTAGGGAGTAGGTACATGTACTTCATGTATCTTAATTCTTTTTATTCCCCATCTTTCCCAGGCCCTATCCCATCCCTTCACCTCTAGACCCTCTTATTTAAACGTTCTCTTCCCCCTGTTTCCTACTGACTAGTTTTTATTTTGTTTTTAAACTTATGTATACTTTGCATTTCTCATCTATAAGAAGTAATGCAATATTTGAGTTTGTGTGTCTGATTTATTTCACTTAAAATTATAGTTTCAAAGAGTATCCATTTTGTAAAACTTTATCCTTCTTTACAGCTGAGGTAATATTTCATGGTAAACAAGTATCACATTTTAAAATTTATCTGTTGATGGGTATGTCGGCTGCTTCCAATATTTCACTACTATGATTGTGTTGCCAATCTTTTTCTAATATGATGCTGGCAATATAAACTTTTTGTCTGAGCTTCTCAGAAGATATCTTCTCTCTCTTCCTAAAACTTAACAATCCTCTTCCTCTCACAAATCCCGACTCATCAGTCCAAAGCATTGGTCTTTAAAGTATTATTTCTACTGTAAATTTTAAGAATCTAACTTGGAACTAACTTGAGTCTCAAGAACCTCACATCTAGCCATGTGTGGCAGCACATTCCTATAATATCAGCACTTGGGAGGCTGAGGCAGAAGGATCATCATGAGTTTGAGGCCAGCCTGAATGGCCTCAGAAAACCCTGTCTCAAAAAAAAAAAAAGAGGCCAGGGAGTTAGCTCAGTGGTTCTGGCGCCTGTCTTGCAAGCGGAAGGACCCAGGTTTGATTCCCCAGTAACCACATACAATACTGGGTGTGGAGACTCACCCCAGCACCAATCAGTACCACATACCACAGTGCCACGCATGGTGGCTCGCGCCTGTAATCCCAGCAGTCGGGAGGCAGAGGCAGGAGGATGCTGTGACGTGAGTTTGATGCTGTGACGTGAGTTTGAGGCTGAGCTCAGGGCTAGCCTGAACCACAAAGTGAGACACTGTCTCAAAAAAGCCCAAAAAGAAAGAAAGAAAAGAAACAAAAATAAAGGATGGAAACATAACTTCTATAATAAAAATATTTTATAAAAAATTCTTTAAAAGAACCTAACACTGAACTATCCACTCGGCTGAGACACTGAATTGTGTTGACGACTGGGGAGGACTCCAGGGCCACCTCGGGGAAATGTGCACATAACCCTCATGAAGCCAGGTGAGGCTGGCTTGATCTCTTGCCTGTATGCGCTGAGACCCAGTCCCAAGTATGCATTCCATCTTTCCACCCTGCTGCTTCTCCCAGCTTCCAGAACCGTCTCTTCTCAAATGGACAGTCTGCCTTCCTCAGATATTAGTCAGCTGGGGTGAGGAGAGTGGAGGCCACATGGGAAAGCTGCGACAAAGTTAGACCTAGATTTGCAAGACCACGTGAAACACGATGCCTGTTCTTTTGAAGCCAAACTGCTTTTAGAAGGATGGAAGGGGGTACTGGTTCAGCCAGCATGCTTGTCATTCCCGGCCTTGGTTAGGGCCATAGAAGAACTTCTGTTCTCTCAGCCGGCGCACAGCAGCTGTGCTGAGCACTGCTGCCGACATTCTGAGCGTCCCTGAGAGCCATCTCCACTGGGAATGCTCGCACGGGGGAGAATCAAGTATGCAAGGTCTGTGGCAAGCTGGTGAATGGAAATATACTCAAGTGACTCAGAATGGTCAATGAAAATAATTTCTGTGCAAGAGATTCACGATTCTCTTCTTAAAATGAGGAATCTGCCAGTTGTACAAAGTTGTTAGGATTGTAGAGCTGTTAGCATTGTTCTTTCCTTTTTCATTTCTAGGTAACAGGGCACAGAACAGCAAAATGCCTCCCATTTATCCTTAAGTAGCCTTAAATGGAAAGGTTTTTCCTGGATGTTTTAACAATATAAGAACAAACTACAATATAATATTAGGTGACAATGACATATGTTACCAGATGCACACATTATCAGTCCATTCAAATGGATATAGTGTAATACAAAAAAAGAAGGGAACACATAGGAAGTGGTCCTTTCTAGCAATGGTATCAGGAGTGGTCCTTATATGTACATTCTCAATTCTTTATTACCCTTATAAAGAGAAAATATTAATATACTTTTTAAAGTATGGAAAGAGATCTCTGAATCTCAAAGTAAAAGAAGAACTTTCCTGTCACATTGTCTGGAAACATTTGAAAAAATCTGGCAAAAATGGGCTGGGGAGTTAGCTTAGTGGTTCCAGCGCCTGTCTTGCAAGCACAAGGACCTGGGTTCAATCCCCGGAAATCACATACTATACTGGGTGTGGAGACTCACGCCCAGCAGCAATCAGTACCACATACCACAGTGCCGGGCATGGTGGCTCACGCCTGTAATCCCAGCACTCAGGAGGCAGAGGCAGGAGGATTGCTGTGATGTGAGTTGGAGGCTGAGCTCAGGGCCAGCCTGAACCACAAAGCGAGACACTGTCTCAAAAAACCTAAAAAAAAAAAAATCTGGCAAAAATTATTTTCAAGGCACAAATGAACTGGCAAGAGAGAAAAAAAGACTCTAAGTGTGTTGACAACAAAAACTGAAGTGAGCAGTGAGGAGGCGAGACGCTCTTTCAGCTGGGCCTGGTGGAAAACTCAGTAGCTTCTAAAGAGCTACTCAACGCTGGGAAGACTAGATTAAGAAAAGTTACTGACAGGGGCCGGGGAGTTAGCTCAGTGGTTCCGGCGCCTGTCTCGCAAGCGAGGACCTGGGTTCAATTCCCCGGTAACCACATAACAATACTGGGTGTGGAGACTCACCCCAGCAGCAACCAGTACCACATACCACAGTGCCGGGCGTGGTGGCTCACGCCTGTAATCCCAGCACTCGGGAGGCAGAGGCAGGAGGATTGTGATGTGAGTTGGAGGCTGAGCTCAGGGCCAGCCTGAACCACAAAGCGAGACCCTGT
>PVIR01003466.1:0-88222 GCA_004026965.1 Petromus typicus
GGCAGAGCCAGCGCTGTGGTTTTGTGGAAGAACGCAGCTGAGCACACACACAAGGCCCCGAAACAAAAAGCGGACAGAGTGACGATGTCCCCACCTTCTGTCTTCTTGGCCACCCAGGAGTTTATGTGTTGTCTGCTCTGCTCTGTAGCTTGGATAAAGTCGAGCTCTTCCATCTCCGCTTCATAGAATTTGTGGCACGAGTCTTTAAAAGACTAGAAGGAGAACAACATCATCGCACACTCAACATCAACAGCTTACTTCTTTTTTGCACCAAAGCCAATAATCCAAAGGTTCATGATCTATACATATTATTCATGAGTAATTATGAGGAATGAACTTTAAATCTAACCCCGGAGTTTTCAGGCTATTTCATCTTAGCCTAGAAATGAAGTTAAGTTTAAAGAACAGATGAATTTTGCAAACTGCTGCATCTTTTGGGGGGAAAGTGAGGCGCAGAGGAAACTGTGGAGCAGGTATGGCAGTGAGTGCACTCTGAAGCCTCCTACACAAAGCCTACAGGGGCCACGACTCCTCTTGCTGCGCGAAACTTCCAGCAAGCAGGGCACGCACGCCAGACGTGGGAGATGGGGCCCTGCACCAGCTCTGACATGCAGCTTCCTGTGATAGCAACGTGACAGACCAGCAATGGCCACAGTGGTGCCACATGTGACCACAGCTCACCTGAAGTAGGCCCACCCATGTGGCCAGAGAATAAAGACCTCCTTTTATTTCGCTGGAATTTAGATAGCTACAAGAGTTTCATGGTTACAGCACTGCGTGGCTCCGGTTTGTTTGTTTGTTTGTTTGTTTGTTTTTGAGACAGGGTCTCGCTTTGTAGTTCTGACCAGCCCTGAACTCTCTATGTAGCCTAGGTCAGCCTCAAACTCATAACAATCCTCCTGCCTCTGCCTCTCAAATGCTGGGATTACAGGCGTGAGCTACCACACCCAGCACTGTGATATGTGGTACCAGGGATTGAATTCGGGACCTTGTGCTTCCCAGGCAGACACCAGAACCACTGTGCTAAATCCCCAGCCTGCATGGCTCAGTTTTAAACAGTGAGCAACTCTGAGATCAGGGCTTGGGAGCAGTTTAACAGGAACGCCTGCCTAGCATGGAAGTCCTGGGTTCTGTTCCCAACACCGCAAGTAACCAAGCAATCTTGATGACACAGTCTATGAAATGATAATTACATTGATGGACACCTGTATTCTAGCACATTAAAACAGAAAAATTTGAGATGAATAATGCTTTACTTTGAGAAGACATTACTCACAAAATAGGGACTTATATGAGTTGAAATAATGTGTTATGGTTACAGCACTCAATCAGAATCATTTTCTGATTTCTGTTAATGAAAAAATAAAACCATGAAAGCACATAAACTAATACAAGAAGTGCAGAGTGAAGGCACTTGGGTGAGTGCACAACCCACACGCTTCCTGCCATATCACATGACCCTTCCTCTATGCCACCATGTCTGTGAAAAGCTGCAAGCAATACTCACTGAGAGGAACTCGTAAGACTTTTCGCCAAAGAGCCTGTTGGCTGTTCTCAGCAGGTACTGCGTGCCTGTCCTGTTCACTTCACCCAGAAGCAGCTGGAAGCCCTGGTGAACATCACTTCCATCGCTGCTGCACTTACTTAAAGAGAGTGCCTGAAATGGGAAACGGGAGGCGGAGTCAGCAGGACCCACCCCAGGACGCGGGTATGTGACGCACAGATCCCCCCTGCCTTTCATGGCCCCCAAAAGTCTTGTGTGTGCACAAGGAGAGTGAATGAAGGTGCTACACTCACGGCTGACTGGATCCACCCATGGGTAGGTCCAGAGCTGGATGTGCCATTCGGAGGTGGGGTCCAGCTGGAGGTGGCTTCTGGGGTGAACCTGGAAGGGTCCCTCCTTGTGCCCAGCTCCTCCCTCCCTCTCTGCCTCCTGGCTGAAAGGGTCGAGCATTTTCCCTGTGCCACACCCCTCTCCCATCCTGCCTCTGCCTTGGAGCCAGCCAGCCACGGAAGGAGACCATCAGCCAAAATAAACCGGTCCTCCTTTAAACTGCGCATGTCTGGGACTGTGTCCAGAAAACAAGATCCAACTAAGAACTACTGTGTACTTCAAAGAACCATCTAGTTAAAGACAAAAGGTGCTCTTCACTACAGCCCTCTAGATCTAGGCTCTTCATGCCAACCGCCTACACTGCCAGCCAGACCACCCAGCTCTCAAACACTGGACGATGCAGAGCCTCGCTGCCCTGCGGTTGGAACTGGCTCTGACCAACAGAATCCAGCTGAAGTGACACTGTGTCAGGCTGCGTCCTAGGAGGCCTGGCAGCTGCCACCTTTGCTGTCTCGTACTGGTCACCATGATGGAAGGAAGTCGTACTAACACAGCTGGAGGCCACATGGACAGCCTGGAAGAAAGAGGTGCCACTGCCAGGGAGAGGCATCTGGGAGCACCCAAGGCCCCACCCACAGCCATCACCACAGCTCCAGGTGTGAAGCCTTCCTCAGACCTCCCAGCCCTAGTGGCCTCTGACACAGCTGTCGGACCGACCCCAGCCGGCACCATGATGAGGTGGGGCACAGCATAGAGGAACATGATTGTTATTTCCAGCCACCAAGTTGTCAGGATGGTTTTCTGCAGCAAGAAATGACACATGGAGAAATGCAGAAGCGTTCCACCATAGCAAAAATCTAATCAAGGAGCGAGCGTGTGGTGGTGGTGGTGGTGGTACACACATGTAATCCCAGCGCTCCAGCAGGCTGAGGCAGCAGGACCAAAAGTCAGGGCCCAGTTCAGGCTTCTTAGGGGTCTAATGAGACCATATCTCAAAATAAAAAATTTAAAGTGGCGGACTATGTAGCTTAGTGCAAAGGCCTTGGGTTTAATATCCCAGTACCATCAAAAAAAATTTTTTTTATATAAACAAGTTCCCCAAGAGCTGGGGATTTAGCTCAGTGGTTCCAGTGCCTGCCTTGCAAGTGCAAGGTCCCAAATTTGATCCCTGGTAACCATATACAACAAAGCCAGGTGTGGATTTCATGGCCACCAGCAATCAATATCACATACCACAGTGCTGGGTGTGGTGGCTCACACTTGTAATCCCAGAACTTGGAAGAGGCAGCATTGCTGTGAGTTCAAGGCCGAGTTCAGGACTAGTATGAACTACAAAAAGCAGGACCCTATCTCAAAAAACTGAAAAAAAAAATATATATATATAAAACATGGTCCCCAAGCAGCTGGCAGAAAGGAGGGACAGCAGAAAATTACTAATGGGGGCTCAGAAAGGGCCTGTGGTATGCTGTGTACTGGCAGAAGTAACAATGGTCATTTGGGGTGACAGGAAAGACAGGACATTTTCCCATCAACTCTCTTATCCGACTAAGGAGTTAGGGAAGACTGTGGATGCTTCTCAATGCCTAGGACAGAGTACAGGAAGAGGGATATAAGGTAAAGGAGAAACTGTTCCATTGTGAGGCAAATTTAAAACAACTATTTCCATCACAGGTCCGGTTAGGCAGAAAATAAAAATATTTCTTCTTTTATCCTCAGCCTTTTCATCTGGCAAATGACTACAAAAGTAAGAAATGGCTTCAAAGAAAAGGTCAAATCTTTGGCCCTAGATACGGGGTGAAGATCCACTTGGTTAAAACCTTAGGAAGATGAAGGTAGCATCACCCAGGCCCCGCTAGTCATAGGGGCTTCTAAGCATCTAAAGGACCTGTCCCTAGCTCCCTGACTTCTAAGCCAACAGGCAGCCCTGCCTCCAACAAGTCTGTGCATGCAGCTTTTGCTCAGTGAGGCAGACTGTATGTTGATTTAGAGAAAGCCTATGGCGGTTCTGAAGGGATTATAAGGGCTTGAAAATAAGGTGCAGAGAGTTCAAAGAGGGGAAGGCCTCCAGGCTCCCAGATCTCTCGGGGCAGGAAGCAGGCTGACAGAGTAACATACACAAACGCAGCCAGGCCTGACAGAAAAGAGAAGTGCTGAGAATACAGCACACAGCTGGCACCATGACAGGGCAGGCACAGCATGCAGCAGACACAGCCACAGACGCGAGCAGAAGCCCACTGAGGACCCCTGCTGCTCTCAGAGCACAGGACGAGAGCGTGAGTTCCTGGCTGGGTCTTGGAATCACTAGTTCAGTGACTGCAATGTGCCTCCCTTCCCTCCTGCCCTCAGCTGGTTGTCCCCCTCAAAACCCCTGTGCTGAAGTCCTAAGAGTGCCTTGAATAAGGCCATACTTGGAGATACAGCCTTAAAGGGACGATTAATTTAAAACGAGGCACTTGGGTGGTCACCGCTCCAATCTGATTGGTGTTCTTGTAAGAAGAGATCAGGGCATGAACACGAACAGGAGAACATACGTGGACACAGGAAAGCTGCCATCGATAGGCCAAGGAGAGAGGCTCGGAAAACCAGCTCTGGCCACACCTCGATATTGGCCTTGCAGCCTTCAGAGCTGTGAGAAAACACTGTTCAACAGGCCAGGCAGTTTGTGATATTCGTTACACAGCCTCAAAGACTGACACATCTCTGCCCCACCACTGCTGAGGGGAGTGTCCACAGCCACCTTCTCTTATTTCACCACGTGTGTCGGGGCAGATGTGTCTCTGCAGCTCACAAATCTCCACGCTCTAAAAGCTGTACCTGAAGAGCAGTAATTGGTCCTGTCCCAGAATTCCCAGGAGGGAGCTGACTCCAGCATGAGATGAGACTTAAGAGTCTTGGAGGAGGAGAGCCTTGGTGCACCTTACCTGTGGTGCTCTTATCCTAGGAGCCATGAGGGGCCAGAGGATAGATAATGGGGGTCACAGTGGCTCCGATGAGCCAAGCTTTTGATGTTCATGTTCCAAAGCAGTTAGTAAAACCCAAATAGCAGCCTAGGATCAACTAGAAACAGCATTTCTCATCATTAACCAGCTGAGCTGTGTGACAAAATCCTTCCCTCCTCTCAGTCAGACACCTGTCACCTCTAACAGACCAGCACACTTGCTCAGCAGGGGAGGCATGTCCTATAGTTATCATCCCGAGCCATCCCTTTGAGACGAGGAACGCGGAGGACCAGCTCAATACTGGTCACAGACACTCAGACGCAGTGCTAGGTACCTGAGCCATCTGGCCTGCGGTGGCTCCCTTTGCTCCCAACAAGACCATGGCCAGAGCGGAGGAGATGCTCATAGGAGAAAGAAACACATTCTTCGAGCTGTCTTCACCCAGAATTTTCAAAAGGCTTATGGCAAAGGTGCCATTTGCTTCCAGCAGGGAATCCATGGTGATGAGTCTGGAACAATGGGTTTTAAATCAAGATTACACAGTGCAGCCTCACATGTCAGCTACATTTCCCCTTCTTTAACACTTACCAGAGACACACACAAAACTCAGAGTTTCTTTTGGGGCCACCCAAATTATTTTGTTTCTAATATTCAATGAAAATATTCAATGAAAATGGGACTAGATTTCACAATACTAGATCATGAGTTGGGTTGTACCATCAACATCTTTTGAAAAATACTAGGTATAGTTATTACCTCATATCAAAGGGTTTTGCCCCAAAAAAGGAAGTTGGTTAATTAATCAGCACCCCAAATGTGTTGACCTTTCCTGTGATAAATGGCAGTTAATAGCAGAACACCTAGCAAAGAACACCTTGATTTTGGGAAACCATAGGTGATTTCCCTAGTAGGAAAAGGTGGATTTATTCAGGAATGAAGAAACAAACCGAAGACCTGTATCTGCCACCTTCCCAGTGAGCAGCCATCGCTAAAGTCAGCTCCGGGTGTCAGGAGGATGCAAGACGGGCTCGTCGGCCTTGGTTCCGTGTCTGTATTCACCGGTTGTGTTATCATGGCTTATTGTGCGGTTAAAAAGCACCCAAAATAATACATGTAGTCCCAGTTACACAAGACAGACAAGTGCTTTTACCATGGGAGAGAAGACTCTGTAGCTGATCACCTGCCCCATTTTCCTGCGGGGTGTGGTGGAGGCTTGAGCCCCGGTCTGTGGAGCTGCAGGGCGCCGAGGGCTGTGAAGCTGCACGGCTGTGGACAGGGTGGATCCAACTAAATTCCTTTCCCCTGACCCTGTGGATTACTAGTTAATTTTGACCCACTCCTGCTCTCCCCTTCTTCCTTCTGCAGAATGTACCGCCTCCCTTTTATGAGCCTTGCCTGTGATAACACTACTGCCGAACGTCCCACATGTACTTCGCCCCATTTCTTCCCACACTTGGAATAAATAAATACCGGAGGTCTTGGGTACCTCGCGTCTCTGCTGCCCCACTGACCTCAGACGGTTCCAGGTCCCTGCTTTCTGTTTAAGTTCTGTGTCTTTGTCTTTCTTTCCCTCATGTGGTACTGCCTTTCAGGAAACTGGGGACCCACTAGAGCCCCTCTTTAGGAAAACCTCAAGTCTCAGAAGATCACAAGTCAAACTCATAAAAAGCACCATGTGACCCCAGTTTTCCTAGGAAACCAACGTAGGTGGTGAAGCCCACACCTCAGGCCATGCTTCACTTAAGGGGACCCACCTTGCTCCCCCTTGTCCTGTACTATAAGGGCTGTTGGCTATATGCTCTTAACACAATGTCAGTCCTCAGGGATCTGTGCAGCCCTGACATGATGGCGTCCGGCTATGCCTTGGCAGGCTGGCAAGGTCTAGAGCAGGAACATGGATGACAGTGAAGGGGCAGGCATGGGTGGAGGTGTCCTCAGGCCAGCTGGAATCTCAGAGTCACAAACATCATGAGGTCACGGGCCCTAGAACCACCCACAGCCACTTCCCACAGTTCACAGAAGTGGTGAGACCGAGCTGGGAGCAGCAGACACCGCTTTCTGTGCTTCCCAAGCCGCGTCCCATTACCACTTGTGCCCTCTGCAGCTTCATCCGGGATGGAAGCCACGGGCCCTCTCACTGAACGTCCCCCATCCCAAGACCCTACAGAGGACCCCACAGCCTGGACGAGCGGCTGGTCTGGCTCTCTCAGTGTGTCCCGCAATAAACCTGTCCTGTGCGGCTCAGGTCTCTGCTTCTTTTCCTTTCTCCTAAGGGTTTCCTGGAGTTGAATTCCTCTTTGGTAACCATCCCCTCTCTGCCAAAGCAAGAGAGCAGGGCTGCCTGGCAGTGGTCACCGTGGTCACCATCCCACTCCAGCTGGCCTGGGCACCAGCACTCTCTCATCATAGCTAAACACACCCAGGATGGAGCTCTGGGAGTCACCTCAAGCCTCTCTGGAATTCACAAGGCTTTGGCTGGGTACTAAACTTCAGTTTCCTATGGCTGGTGTCCTTCCTTAAGAGCAGGTAGCATTTGGGTTTTCCTGGGTCTGAACCACAAAACCCGGAGTTCTGCAGCACTGCTCGGTGTTTTGGTTTAACGTTTTGGTGCACTCAGCCGGCCTGCAGAACCACACTCGCTCATGCTCGTTCCCTCCAGAACACCCAAACCACTTCCAAAGAGCTCTGGTGGAATGCAAACGTCACCGGACTCTTCTGAGCCTTTTAAAAGTTCATCTTGTCTGTGTTTATTAGTCGAGTCCAGCTTTTAATGAACAATATAGTTCAGTTAACTGATGTTTGTTGTTTCTTCGTGGTGTCCTAAAATGGAGAATGGGATTGTCTTAAAGTGGGTCACTTTACCCTGAGCTGCTGGTCTCAACTATCCTAGCTGGATGGCAATGAGAGGGTCCTACAGGCCCAGGTCAAATGTTTCTAGTCCAGCGAGGTGGTCTCAGCCTCTCCCTCTCCTGGATCTTTTAATAGTGTTGTAAACAATCTGAACACGCTGATACCGACTGAAATGACAATTGCTGCTATGGGGCACACTGGTGACAAGCAGAATGGTCATTTCAAGTTCTTCTTGTTTTGCGCTGTATGTTAGATCACTGTGGAAAGTTCTGAAACACCTGACTTCTCTCAAACGTGACCCCTACAGCCTCTCACCAGGCTGTCACACCAATCTTCTCTTCCACGTGCCAGGAACCGGCCAGTGTTTGCCAGCGGCACTGCTGACACCACTCCGTGGACCTGTCACTCCTCACTGCCGCACAGCGTCTCAGCCAGTGCACCCCTTTCCCAGTAACATCCTCAGTTTGGTCCTCGGTGTCCTCCGCCATGACTTGCTTCCTTCTTACGGTGGAGCAAAATATCCAAATGCTTTCTAAGATAGAATACAGATACTCTGATTTCTTGCTCACCTGAAATGCCTTTGCCCGGGCACCGTCTATACTTTGCCGTGCAAGATTTTATCTAATTTTTGAGTCATTGCTTCATTTCTGTTCCCCCTCCAGCTCCTCTGTAGGGAGGTCTGCTGACATTCTGTCTCCTACCCATCCCTACTCTTTGGAAACTTATTGAATTGTCCCTGATGCTGGGAAATGTACAATGACCTGTCCTTCTCAGGACCTGGTCGTTCATTTATCTGAGCACTTGGCTGGCTTCTTCAATCTACCAATTCAAAAGCATTTCCTTTACACTCAGAAAAAAAAAATGAAGATATTTGCACATTTCTTGCAGATTGTTTGTTCTCTTTTTCAGGTACTAAAATTCGTGGCCTGACCTCATCTGGAGCGTCCCAAGCCCACCACACACAGGGAGAAGGACATCCATCTGGCACTCGGAGCGAGGCTGACCACAGTGACACCAGCTGCCCACAGCAGGAACAACCAAGACCGTGGCACACGCGTTACCGGCGCCACCACAGCGCCCGGCACACACCCAGCCTCTCTGCTCACACCTACTTCTGATCTGGCGATTTCCATCACAATGAAGGTTTGTCCCATTTTCTGAAAGGCATTTGTGATTTTATCTTCTCATCATTCTATTAATTTTTCATTAATTTCAGCTGTTAACATTTGTGGGCTTCCAGGACTCTTTCTTGTTCTCCAAGGTCCGTTCTTTTCAGTCTTCACTTCTAATTCCTCAGAGAACAGCAATTATAACTCACTATGTTCTCTTTTGTGCCCTTCACTGTCTTTCTCTGGGGTCCTTCTGGTTTTGTGGGTGCTGCTGGCTTTATTTTAGGTGGTTCTTTATCACAGCTAGGCTGCCTATCAGTAATGTCAGCCCACATTTAAGAGGAAAACACAAAATGTGCTGAAATTCTGTTCATACGCCTGAACTGTGTGAGCTGGGAACTTCCCTGAAATCCATCATCGTACAGACAAAAAACAAAACAAAATAACAACAACAACAACAACAACAACAACAACAACAAAACCCCTCCTGTTCTTTCACCTGGGACTCATCAAAAGGGTAACTTGTGCTTTCTTCTGAGAAATGACTCTGCGCTTGGGCCACAGATCGGTGGTTAAGGAACAGAAAACAGAACAAAACTTAACCTTTATTCTACAAAACTCTTAGCTTTCTGCATACAGGTGTATTAGTCATTTGGGGAATATTTGTCTAAAACGCTGAAAACGAGATTTATTGTCTAAATGTACCTGGCCTATCTTACTACCCTTTGAGAAGGAGGACACCAGGATAACAGGTTTGGGGGCCGCTGAGCTGCGACCTGCAGTCACTTTGGGCCCCTGCAGACCTCTTCATTATTGAAACTCCCCCTCAAGTCATAAAAGGCCTTTCCCCTGGACACTAAATTGCCGCTCAAGTCTCAAAGATTCAACCTGACCAGAAGACAACAAAGGTAATAAATGACCAGCCCGTGGCCCACCTCAGCCAGCCCTCAAACCTGGCCTCCTGGTGGATGGGTTGGATCCTCCTCCTCAGGGTGCGTCCCCTCCTTTCCCTCTCTTCTCTCTGACTCTCCAATTACAGCTGCTGCGTGTGAATTCATGCTGCCAACTTACTGTAATTTCCACTGTCGCTGAAACAGGACCTAAGCTACCAGCGGCACCGGCATGTGATCTGGGGAAGAGGCTTTTTTACTGAGGATCTGGGGCCCAGCGGCTACTTCCCCTGGATCCATAATTAGCCCAGGGCCTCCAGTACACCTTCACACTGCTATATTCCCAGCACTTTTTTTGTTACTTGTTTTGGGACAGGGTCTCACTAAGTCACTAAATCACCCAAGCTGAGCTGGAAATTGTACTGCCTCAGCCTCCCAAAGTGCTGAGATTACAGGCATGCACCACCATACCCAGCTTGCAGACTAGTTTTGTGAGAATTAAAACCTGAATATTTAAAATCCTTATTTCTTCAGTTATTACCCAGTCCCTCTTTCAATTATGAAATACACACCCAGGTAGTGAGTATCTGGTATTCAAATCCTCCTTGTTTTTATCCTGAAATGTGAATTTGAAAATAACCCGCCACTATTATATAATCTGAAAACAATGTTCAGGTTTACTTTGTTCTGTTATGTAAATCCTTTAAAGTCAAGTATAAAAAGATCCACTCCAAAAAAGAAATACATCCAAATTTAAAGTTTACCAAACACTAAGATATTCTAAATATTTTGGAAAATCATAAGCATCCTAGTAAGATTTTAAAACGCAGCCCTCTCTGTTAGCCAAGCAGTGGATGTGCCTGTAAACAGAATGATGTTTCCCGCTCATATTACAAACCCAATACCTAGCAAGGCTTTCTGAACACCCACTTCTTGAATGCAGTAAAGAGGGAAGAGATGCTTAATACACACACACACACACACTCACACACTCATTACAGATCCTAAATTACTGCTTTAAAAGCGTATTTCTTTTTAAAAATGATTTGTAGTCATGAACATAAAAATCGGACACGCAAGCCATTAATCAGCAGTGTTACTTTTTTTTTTTTTTTGACACAGGTTCTCGCTTTGTAGTTCAGGCTGGCCCTGAGCTCAGCCTCCAACTCACATCACAGCAATCCTTCTACCTCTGCCTCCTGAGTGCTGGGATTACAGGCGTGAGCCACCACGCCCGGCACTGTGCTATGTGGCACTGGTTGCTGCTGGGCGTTGAGTCTCCGTGCCCAGTATAGTATGCGGTTACTGGGGATCGAACCCAGGTCCTTGCGCTTGCAAGACAGGCACCGGAAACACTGAGCTAAATCCCCGGTCCTAACAGTGTTACATTTTTAAACAAGTCCTGCAAATCTATGCTGTAGTCATCTATGTGTAGTCAGCACATCACCAATAACCTCTGTCCCTAAAGTTCATAATTTTTTATTTAATTGATCAAGTCATAATAATTTTAAGGTGCCACTATTTAATATGCTTCTTTAAGGATCCCTTCACTTGCTACAAAATGGAAACTTTTAAATGTTTGTTTAATGGAAATGAGCTCCTGCGTTTTCCTAGCCGAGTTGTGTGTGTGTGTGTGTGTGTGTGTGTGTGTGTGCATGTGTGTGTAAGAGAGAGACAGAGAGTGGGAAGGAGGGAGGGAAGGAGGAAGGGAGAGAGAGAGACAAAGAGGGAGAGAGAGACAGAGAGAGAGAGAGACAGAGAGAGGGAGAGAGAGGGAGAGACTTCACTAAGCAGCAGTTGTCTCACATGTGAACAGGGAAATCATCATTTTTTCTTCCTCTAATGGCTCCTTGGCCTAAACCCAGGGCTGGGAGACTTGGAAATAGAAGCATTCAGTGTTTCGTGGGTCCCACAACACCCAGCTGGGCGCTCCTACTTTAAGACATAAGGACAACTGCTAACTCTGTGCTGACTGATTCTATTACTGCTGGCCTGAGTTATCTGTCGTCCGCTGAGCTCTAAAAAAACCCCTTGGGTTGGAACTGTGCTTCCATAATTTAATATTTCAGATATGGTTATTCCTGGGTACTTGAAGGGCATTAGTCCTAGGTCCTCCGGAGATTTCAAAAGCCCCAGCTGCTCGATTCCCATACACAGAACTCTGTAGGATCTGATGTAACATTCAGTCACATCCCTAGATTACCTACAATACCTAACGCAATGCAAATGCTATGAAAAGTAGCTGTCCGTACTATACCGTATCATTTAGGGACTAATGACAAGAAAAGAAAGTCTGCATGTGCTCAGAACAGCAGTTTTCCCCAATTTTTTGCATGCACTGTTCACTGGTCGAATCGGGTTAAACTTAGGATGATCTGTACTTAGTCTACAGGCCCCAGTGTGCCCCACACTGCACCCGTTCTCCGTGGGAGGCCAGCACGAAGCGCTGTAATTCAGGTTAGGCTCGGGCTAGGGGGCAGGGGAGTCAAGAACACCCCAACCCTGGACACGCCCCTTACCAGCACCCTCCTGTTAGTCACAGCGCCTTCCGGCGGCCAGCCCCAGGCCACTGATCCAAAGGTTACTTAATCACAGCGCCACCACAGTGTCCGACCACATACCCTACCCTAGTCTAGCAAGGCACAGAGGCCCCATCCAAGCAAGAAAGTGCCAAATCCCACCCAGGTTGGCCTTGCCTCTGAGTATCCCCTGCACCAGGAGAACGGCAATCGTCCGCATTTCTGTTTGCCAAAAATGAACTTTAGAGGGAAAGGGGGAAAAGAAAGTTGTCAAACGCCCCTTTCATCCGGCATACAAATCTCAGACCAGTAAAACAGGCCTTTGGCCTCGAAGACACCAAACCTGCTAACATTTGCCTGCAGCGAGTTTAAAGACGCCAGCAGGATGCGGGTCCCAGAGTCTCCGCGCAGGCCCG
This sequence comes from Petromus typicus, assembly GCA_004026965.1. Classification (NCBI taxonomy): domain Eukaryota; kingdom Metazoa; phylum Chordata; class Mammalia; order Rodentia; family Petromuridae; genus Petromus; species Petromus typicus. The sequence continues at coordinate 12,558 of PVIR01003466.1, forward strand.
GGACGGCGGCGTGCGGCTGAGTCAGGCGCGCACACCGGGGGGCGAGGGGTGGCGCCCACGTCTGGGGGACCGGAGGACCCAGCCCCAGCCTGGCACGGATCCTCGGCCTCGCCCCGCCTCGCCCCGCGGGCTCCCAACGCCGGCGCCGGCCGCAGGGGAGGCGACAGCAGCCACCACGGTCGGCCCTCGGCGGGTCGCCTGTGGGCCACCTAAGGGCGGGGACGGCGGGTCACCTGTCACCTGTGGCCCGGGGTCCTGCTGCCGGTGCTGAGCCGGCCCCCCGCAGTCCCCATCTCGCGCCCGCCGCCTCCTCCGTGGCCCCCAGGCTGTGGGGACAGCGCCACCGTGGGGCCACCGCCGCGCCGCGCGCCCCCAACCGCCCCGCGCCGGCTGGGCCCGGCCGTACCGGACTCTCGGATGGCGGCTCCGGGCGAGCTGGCAGAGCAGGTGGCGCCCGGGTCGCTCCGGACCTCAAATACCTTCGAGACTGCTGCCAGGCGGAGTCCGGAGTGCCGCACCCTCGTCCCGCCCGGCCAAGCCCCTTCCGGGCCAGGAGAACTGGGAGGAGGCCCGAGCAAGGCCTGGCGCTCCCGGAGTCTCCTGCGGGGGGCGCAAGACGCGCCCGCCCGCGGATCGCTGAGCCTGGAGAAGTCAGCCAGGGCCTGGGGACCTGAGCGCTGAGCCTGGAGAAGTCAGCCAGGGCCTGGGGACCGGAGCGCTGAGCCTGGAGAAGTCAGCCAGAGCCTGGGGACCAGAAGCCGCGAGCTGACACAGTGCGCCCAGTGCAGAACAGGAACTTAGCGAAATTCAGATGAAAGCCACTCGGCCTGCCCGGAGTAGCTGAGTGGGAAAAGGCCTGAGGCCCTGGATCTGTACCTCGCACTTGCCTAGCAGTAATAATTCTCACAAGCAAAGCTCAGACAAACATTTGCTGTTCTCAAAGACTTCAGTACTCTTCATCCGTTAGAATCAGGCCGGAAGGCATCTGACAGTTATACCAAGAAGAATAAAAACTCTGTTTGCTTTCAGAAACCTCAAGCATTTGTCTGCCGCCTCCACCTTTTCCCCAGATTCGGATTTCCATGATGCTGAAGCCTGAGCCCGAGGCTCCTTGGGGACTAATTCCGTAGCACCATGTCTGAAGCACCCGTGGCCGGGAGGTGCCAGCGCTAAATGAGCCCAACCAGGCCCCTGTGGCTCCATTGTGGTTTTGGTGTAGTGAAACGTATTCACCCAGGGCTTCTCAGAAACAGCTCATTTCCACTTCTCAATCCTTTTCACTCTAGTTTTATTAGCCCAGATTTACCGTTCCACCTATCTCTTGCAAAAATAAGCAATATCTGCAGTATGTGTGTATGTTCTAGATATATCAGTTGTAATTCCCTCCTGCTTACCATTCTACGATCCACTAACAGTTCTGTAACTTATTTTTTTCACTTAATATGTTTTGGAAATCTAATTAGTACACAGAGATTCCCCTCCTTCTTCCTTCCAGAAGCACAGTATTCCTTCTCTCTGTGTCATCTGAGTCGTTTTCAATCTGATGTCATTACAGTTACTTAGTGCAGTGTATCTCAAACTTCAGTGCACATCTTAGAGGTGTTGCCCAACTGCAGATTCCCATTCTGCAGAAACGTCTGGTCCTGGGCATCGCTAATGGGCTCCCTGTGATCCATTTTCTTTGCCCAGAGACCACGCTTCAAACACTGAACACTTGATGAGAACTCTTGTGTAATTGGAGAAGTGACCCCATCAGATGCCTCAACAAGAGGCTCTAGGTCAATATTTCTGTGAGTTGTTATCAAATTACCTTCCGTGAAAATCATGTGATTCTGTGCTTGACAGAACTTTTGTCAGGCTTTTTAATCTTCTAAGGTCATGCATGGACTTCCTGGTAAAATCTAATCTAGTTTTCACAGACTCCTGCTGAGTCATTCAGGCCAGAAATACCCTTCCTGTCCTGGATGTCTGATGAGCTTCAGTACGCGAGTTCCTCACCCACCTCTCCTGGGGAGGTGACACACGATCACACAGCACAGACTCCATCTAGCAACAATCTTGTCTGATGATTCCTCTTGGTAACTTTCCACCTCTGCCACGAGCTGTGTTCAGAACTGAGCCCTAATGCCTGCGGCAGCGGTCCCTAATAAAGCTTTCCGTACTGAGATCCAACGCGTTACCGCTGAATACTCTTCTGTCACATCACCAGCAGTGTCTCCAGTCTTACTCCCCTAGTCACTGCCGGGTCACCACCAAACTCTGAGTTTTACCAATCTGGTAGGAGAGAAATGTTATCTCTGTGCAGCTCTAGCTATATTTTCTTCTCTGTTTTAATTACCGTATAGCTGAGTCTGATTTTTTGTTTTTATTTTTATTTCTTTACTGAGTGCTGAGGCTCAAAGCCCGGGCTTCACACAGCCTAAGCAGTCGCTTTTTCACTAAGCTACATCCCCAGTGTGAACACTTTTTAAATTATGAGTGAAGTTAAAGACCTTTTCACATTTAAAAGACATCACCTTTGTGTTGTTTTCCTTCATGAACTGTTTCTGATTTTTAATCACTTAAAATAAAAAATAGGACCAATGCCAAAAGTAAGCAGATTTTTAATAGTAAGTGATATGGTGACCCGGTTGGCGGATGACTCGGGGGTACTAGCTGTTCTGCTATTCGTGTGTGAAAGGCGGGGGCTCCTGCTGTCCATAACTTGACCGAAAGCATCACTGGGCATCTGCTGTCCAGATGAGGCCCTACGAGGAACTCAGTGAACTTTTCTTCCCCTCTGGGGAGCCATTTCGGAGGCTGAGGAGGCCACACTGGCAATACAAGTTGCTCTCGTTGTTGCCAGGAACTGAGCTGAGGGCTTCTTTGGTGACACACCCTGCCAGCGAGCCCCACCCAGCCCCAGAGTCTTTACCAGACCCCTGGAGAGTCAGGCTCCTGCGACTCCTTTCTAGAAGTCCACAGGTTAGCACAGAGAGCTCTGCACTTTCCTGCTCCACCCCTCTTTTCTTCCTCTTTGGGGAAGAGCTGAGCAATGGTTGCCTACATCCTGCTGCCAGTCTCCAGGTGGAGGGGACCTCACCTCCCTCTGGCCTCGACAGATCCAGAAAAAGAAAGAAAAGAGACCGTCTCAGTTTTCCTCCGGACTCTTCAGCCTTCACTCTCAGCCAGTCCTAGGAAGTTGCCAGAAGCAAGTCTCATGGGCCCCTAAGCCAGGGCCGGGTAGCGCTGGGAGGGGCGATGGCACTGTCAGAAGGTGAGAGGTGGTATTTACTACGTGGGTGGATTATAATGAGACCAAAGTTTGTCTGGTGCCACTCCAGCAGCCATTTTAGATAGATCCAGGCAATTTTGGTGAGGCCACCTACAGAGGGACATCTGGAACCTGTCCTCAGGGATGGCAGTGTGGGGTAAATCTTCAGCTGTGTCATGTAGACAGCATGATGAAACAAGTCCAGGTTGGTGAGCACATCCCATTCTGACATACATTCCTCTCAATAACTGAACACTCCACCGCAAATGGAAGAAATACTCCTACTCTGCTGGGAAATCTTTCAGAGTTGCCTACGTTGACTCATGAATTCCGAAGAACATTTCTACCTTGAGGCCAACGGTCGAGGTCGGATTTATAGTGCTTGTGAAACACGTGAGTGCTAGAGCACAGTGAATGGAACCAGGGGGCAAATCGAGATAAAGACCAAGTTTGGGGACGTAAGTGCTGAACGAAAACGAGGGAGGGAAGCATTCATAGAGCTGACAGTAAGGATGACGTGTCTGACGACAGGCGCCACCCATCTCGCCCTTCCAAAAATACTTTGCTCTTTCTTTGTTAGAAGTTATGCAGGACCCTGTCCACATGCCTTGCTTCCCTCCTGGGCTGATGTTAGCTCAGTGATTAGACTTAGAACCCTAAAGGCCGGTTGTAGTTTGACTGTAGCTACCCAGGTTGAGATTTTGACATATGAAATATCCTTGACAAAGAGTCTCAGCAGCCACCCTCTCGGGACACCCCCCAAGATTCTGGGAGCTATTCTTATTTCCAATAAAACTCTCCTGACCGCCTCACGTGGCTCACATCTTTAATAGAGCAAGACCATGGGCCCAGTACATATGCTCACCGTGACATTGGCACCCCCGCCCAGCATGGTAACCGAGCACCCAAATGACAGGTCCCCAGATGAACAGGCGCCGTGGCACTGAAAGGGGACTCTTCTGACTAAACAGCTGTGCCAGAAGTCTGAAGATGGTTTTCATGCCTAGAAGTATTTAAGAAAGAAATATTTCTTCTCTTGTGAAATTATACTCTCGTGATTACAATGTAAGATAAAGGAGTTTTAGTACTCTGTAGACACTTTAAAAATGCCCCGGTCAGGGGTCAGGGGTCAGGTGAGCATGGTGGTACATGTCTGAGTCCCAGCACCCTGGGAGGCCAAGGTAGAAGGATGGAGAGTTTAACCCCCCAACCTCCAACCAGGCGACTTACTGAGAACTTGTCTCAGAAAGAAGGGCAGAGGGGAACTGAGTCCGTAGCTCAGTGTGAAGGCCCTGCTTCAAGCCTAGTTACCAGCGCCCCCTGCAGTGGGTTCCACTCTCTGGTGCAGTGCTGTGACAGATGGAGAGAAGGAAAACACAGAGGCAGAGTTAAAGAGACAGATACGGGGAGCCAGGGTGACCGGGATGGTCAGTGCCGAGCTGTCAGAGGCCAGAACAAGCAAAGCCCTGAACACCCAGAGCTGCTGACGTTTATGGTGACATCACAGTTACAATGAGGTAAAGGGCTACTTGGAGTTGCAATGGATATGTGGCTGATATGGGCAAGGCTTATAAAGGAAGAGACAAAGCATTCTTGAATTAGGAACAGACAAAATATAGGTCACGGTTAATAACTGATCACTAATTAATTAATACATGTCTTTTTAGTAGAGAAGATTTTAACTTTGGGAACAGAGTTTGGGTTAGAGTCATCACGCAAGCTTCAGCCAGACTCGCTTCTTAACCAAGTCAGTGTCAGGCGTAACTCCTCACTGCACGGCTTACAAACTCCCTCTCCTCCGCCCAATACCACACAAAACCAAACAGGCAAAACATCTGCTCATCTGAGAACTAGCTAATGGAGTGAAAGAACCGAGGTTCTCCTCTGTGGGCTCATACACCCTCTAGTGTCATGTGCTTTTCACTGACTCTAGGAGGCGCGACTTTTGGAGGTCACAGAGCTGAGCTTTGCTGTGTTACTTGCAGCTCACGGGTCATGACAGGAGTTGATGAATGACTTTGCAGGGACTGGAAGGTCACACTGGCTGAAACCCTAACCCTTGCCTCTGCTCAAGTTTTGGAGGGAGGACCTCTTTGACATCAAGGATTGAAAACTCTGCTCTACCCTTGTATCATGTTGAGGCCGCCAGTTTCTGAGCATGGGAATGATCCTTCAGGTGTGCAGTCACTGACCATCCACCACCCACCCCCTATCCTAGGCCTTCTTCTCCCACTTCATTACCCATAAATATCCCACCCCGTCCTCCAGAGACAGATTCAGGAATAAATTCTTTCTCTTGTACAAAATGCATTGTTTCAGGGACCTGCACACTGCGTGCAGGCAAAGCAACCCAATTTTCCATAACCAAAGAAGCTCATCTCCGTATCTGCTCTAGAATCACTGGGTGATCCATTTCAGAATGCAAATGATCTAGGAGCAGGCTTCGTGCCCGCAGTGTGGGGCAGGGTAGAGCTGACTCAGCCTCATCCTGAGGTCCAGGTTCACTGTGGAGGGGAGCAGGGAAGTTGCAGGAGAAGCTTCTCCCTCAGGGCCACCCTGCACAGACCTGGGGTGTCAGACCACAGCAGTCATGACTAGTGCATAGTCAGGGTGAAGTTCCTAAGACAATGACAACAAAGCAACAGGACTCTAGAATTATGAGGCTCGGGCCAGGGATCTAGCTCAGTGGTTCTGGCATCTGCCTGGCAAGCACAAGGTCCCAGGTTTGATTCCTGCTGCTGCATACCACAATGCTGGATGTGGTGGCTCGAACCAGTAACCCCGGCACTTGGGAGGCAGAGGCAGGAGGATTGTTGTGAGTTCCAGGCTGGCCTGGCCACTAATGAGTTCAAGGCCAGCCTGAACTACAAAGAAAGACCCTATCTCAAAAAAAAAAACAAAAAACCTAAAAAAAGGGGGTTGGGGGTAACCACATACAATGCGGGGGGGAAGAGACTCATGCCCACCAGCAATGAGAACCACATACCTTAGGGCCGGGTGTGGTGACTCACACCTGTACTCCCAGCACTCAGGAGGCAGAGATAGGATTGCTGTGAATTCGAGGCTAACCTCAGGGCCAGCCTGAACAACAAAAGTGAGACCCTACCTCAAAAAAAAAAACAGAATTATGAGACTAATTTGAGCCTCCATGGCGAGCAGCGTGGGACTTGCAGCCTTCCAGACCTTGCTGCCCTGCACTGAGCTGCTCTGAGACATGGGTGAAATCCATACTTGCCTCACAGGGAGGGGTCTTGGCTGGGGACTCAGAAGGGTGCCTTCCCCATCAACCTAAATGTTGTCCCTGCGGGACCCCCTTGAAGACACATTTGGATACCACACAATGAGAAAGAGGTTTAATTCCAAAATGCAGGCTTGGGATTGCAGAGGAAGAGGTGGCCCAAAGGTACACCTTCAACACTCCCCTTCATAAAGAGTGTCAGAACAGAAGTGCGTACCTCACCGTCTCAGTGACTGAGTCTTACTCTGCTTTCTCTTACCATTACTGAATACCGAGACCGGCTATTTTAGAAGGAATGGAGGTTAACTTGGCTACTGGTTCCGGAGGCTGGAGGGTCCAAGGTGGAAGTCTTCTTACAGGTGGGCACTCAGCTGAGTCCGGTGAAGTGCAGGGCATCACGTGGTGAGAAGGGCACAGACCATGCTTTAGACACCCCTGACTCCCTAATCCACTACACTATGAGTGGACCACCCCCTGCCAGCACAGCCCTCATGACCTAACGACCGCTAGAGTCCCACTTGTCCATTCTCCATCCAACTTGAGTTTCGGTCTCCGTATTCAGTGCACAGCACTACCCCACCCGAAGTAGACACCCGACCCCTATGATCCCCGGGACGAGTACTAGGGATGAATGAAGTCTGTTGTCTGACCCCCACTGTGGCCTGCCTGCCTCTCCCACCCCCAAAATCCCCTTGAGATAGTGTCTTCTGTTTCCAGGGCTATCACCACTTCCAAGGGCAGTAAAAGACCTTCCAAGGACAGGCTGAGCTCTTATCTTGTGAGATACCTTAGTAAGCTGATGGGCAAAGTCCTGTAGATCATTTGCACCTTTGTCCTGTGGATAACTTGGTGTTTACCCATCTGCTTTAATAGCTGTACTATCTAAACTACCTAGCATTGGGGAAGTGATACCAGTGACTCAGAGTGTAAATTTTTCATTCATTCCACAGACGTACTGAACAGGAGCCTAAAAGGTCCTTATTGAAAGGCCCTGGAGGGGATGTTGTTACGGTGAACGCTTGAGCAGAGCTGAGAAGTCTGGGGCCACGGCAGGTCCTTGTGGGGCTGGAGAGAGTAGCCATGGCTGAGCCGCCAGGGCGCTGGGGCCCAGCTGGGCGATGGGTGAGTGAAGCTGCAGAGATGAGAAGCTGTACCAGGGGATGAATGGCAGGGAAACAGTCAGGCGCTCAACTCCCCCAGGCACGGCCTGACTCAGCCCAGCGTGGGAGCGGGGCTGAAAGGTGGTCAAGCCTGGGTTTAGCATTAGCCTGCGAGGGGCTGAAGAGCCAGAGAGCAGAGAGCACTTGCTGGGCCTCTTTCTCTGCCACAGGACAGTGATCAGCAGGTTCTGGGACACAGGAGGGAGTGACCAGGCAGGTGAGCCCTGGACAGAGTTCAGTGAGTCATCTAGTGACGCCTGGGCATGGAGAGAAGAGGCCGAGGCCACTGGGGACACTGAGAGCCACGCACCCCACCCAGGGCACCAGTGACCCACTAGGACCCAGGACAGCCCAGCCCAGGCCGCCCAGGGTGCCAGAGCTTGGCGCTGGGGCCTGGAGGGCGGACCAGGACTAAGCCCCAGGGGCTGGGCTGGGGCCAGAGGCTCCTTCCTGAGCGGTCAGGCCTGAGGGAGGAGGATGCTGCTGGGACCCAAGGATGGGCCTGGGGACTCGTGGCTGAGGTGGCTGAGGAGATAGGGTCCTCGGAACAAATCGGCCACGCTTGGCAGAGGTGAGAGGCGAGGACATCCGGAGGGCTGCCTAGGGTGACCAGTCACTAGTTTGGGCCTCAGGGCTGCTGGTTCTTAGCTCTCTTCATTGGCGGGTGGCTTTGCTATTCATTCTCAGTTTCCAGGAGAGGAGCTAAGGGCACTGGAGCAGAGCTTGGGCATCTGTAAGGGCATGTGGGGAAGGTTGGATCACTAAGACTGGAAATCCCGGGAAGAGCTGGGAAGGAACCTTCAACATGCGGTCCTGCCGTTGACTGTGTCCAGGGACAACAGGAAAAGGAACTTTACCACCCTAATGCCCCTCAGGCCATGCCCTTGTTTTGCCAAGGCAACACTAGTACACTCATGGGATCCACACCGAGTCACCCCAAGATAGACTGGGTGGTATGTGTGATCCTGAAGCCCTACTTTTTGTCGCCACCTCAGTTTTTACTAGATATCTGAGATCTTTCCTCCACCATAGCACTTCTCAAAATAAGTACAAAATATAAATAATCTAACTTCAAGGGAGAAGTTTGCATTGTCCTATGCAGAGCCTTATAATGCTAGGTACATCAGCAGTAAAGTTTTACAGCTCACTTTGGTGGGAATTTGAGAATGGATCCACATTCCCAAGTGAAAATTCCAGTGTTCACCTGCTAAGGTCCAAACTAACATCCTGGGGAGGGGCGGGGGCTGCAGCCTGCATCCTGCTGGGCAGGGTCTCTGCTGGAGCTGTCCCTTTTCCATAGGGGTCTTCTCTTGTGAATGTTTAGAAAAGCGATGTAGTTCGAGCTGACCCCAACTTTCTACTAAATAACAGTGGTACAGACTGTTGCGTTGAGCAGTTGAGACAGATTCGGTCATGGCAAAACTGGCTAAAGTAGTAGTAAGTTCGACCTGCTGATTACACAATCCCAGGACACATGACAGAACGGGTCCAGAGCCCTGTATGCGGGCTCTTCTCAAGGACTAGAGAGAGAGGTTCTGCAAGAGGACAGCCCGGAGCCGACGTCAGCGGATGAGTGCAGGGTGACAAAAATGGAGGACTGAGTTTTTGCCACTGTGTTCTTTCTTGCTGTCCATCTTCACCCTGTAGGGTCCATTCTTTTCCTACTTTTAATTGCCCCAAACTCAGGCTGCAGAGCCTATGTCTTGTGCTACTTTTAATACAACTTTGCTGTCATTAGCACTTGTCTTGGCCAATTCTTTGCTCAGGACAGAAGGAACCTAAAAACCACCCTCAGAAGGAGATTCTAGCACCTCAAAAATCTGGTTATAGTTTTAGGTACACAGCAAAATTTGGAGGAAAGGAAAGAGATTTCCTATATACCTGTACTACACACACACACACACACACACACACTTCCCTGTTATCAACTTCTCCCTCCCCAGCATGACACAGGTGTTCAGATGGATGAACCACAGTGACAACACACTGTCACCTAAAGTTTACAGCTAGATTAATATTTTTAACATTTACTGAGAATGTGTCCAATCTAGCAACATTTCCTTTCCTGTTTTCCAGTGAGATCAGCCTCTGTTCAGCTTTTGTCTATGTTTTGATTTTAAAATGTTTTTTCTGTTTCAAGGGATGTGGGTGGGAAGTGTCTTGTGAGCCCAGCTGCCTTCTTGAGCAGAATACTGCCATGCTGTGAGTACTTCTGAGGTAGGAGACGAGGGTGTGGCGGGCTGGCTGGAAGAAAGCTGTCTGGAGAGGAGGCTGGGACAGGACGTGCCCACGTAATCTGTTCCAGAAGGGATGCTCCGTCAGATACAGCCAGGATTTGTGGACACGGTAACTTTCAAGGACCAGGTGGATAGAAAGGCAGGAGCCAGTAATGTCACTGGCACCGCGGCAATCTTGTGCTGCTGTGCGCCTGCTCCTGCAGTGGCCATCCTGGTTGTAAGACTCATCTGTTCTCATTCTCTCTTCCTTCATTCCATTCTTCCTTGCTTCTCTGTCTCTTACCTTTTCCTCTCTCTCTGTCTCTGTCTCTCTCTGTGTTTCTCTCTTTCTTTCTCTCTCTCTATTAAAATGGGCCATCTCATCCCAATTCTATAAGCTCAAGCCTATCCTTTTGCTCCAAGCTTTGCCCCAGGACTATTCAATAGTTTTTAAAAAATATTGTTGTAAGAACAGTACATGTCCTTGTGAAAGAATCCAGCAGTTCTGAGTTAAAGAATTAAATATGCCTCTCCTTCTTCCTCCAGACACCCTGTGTATACTGAATATTCATTTAAAAAATTTTATATTTACATAATATTTTTAGAAAATAAAAACCACGCTCTCTGTATAGGAAGCTTTGCAAACAAGTTAAAACCACCACCACCAACAATTCCAGTGGATACAGAGAACCATTGTGACACTACACAAAATAATTTTGTTTTTTCTGGCAACAAACGAGGTTAATAGAGCAAGGTTATCATTTTCTATGACTGTTAAATTAAAAACAAAAAAAAAAGAAAAAAGAAGACATAAACAAGACAAATTTTATCTATTTGCACTAAGGGAGGAGAACATGTAGCATCAATAAAATTGTCTCACTTACAAGGCTTTTACATATGCACACATATGTATACATACATGTGCAAGCCATATATATGGCTCATATATATTTTTATGCATGAATACAGATAACACACTCATGTGACTTCAATATGACTATAGCTTTTTTGTTTCAGTACTGGGATTTAGCCTGATATAGTACTGAACCACATCCTCATCCCTATTTATTTTATTTTTATGTCTAAGTTTCCCAGACTATCCTTGAATTTATATAATCCTCCTGCCTCGGCCTCTTAAATATTCGAAATTATGAGAATGAACCACCGATCTAGTGACTACAATTTACTTTACAAGTATTCTTTGATTCACTCCTAATTCCATCTATCCCCTCACCACCAGTAGTGTGAACCCACGATTCAGGAGCCAGGACACCGGGGCCCTGAGGTCTGTTTTCCTGGGCACTGAGGACTCTGCCCTCAGAGGTGACTGACATTGGTTCAGGAGACATGCTTTAGAAACTACCAGAATGACTCTTACTGATCTTGAGTTTCCAGGGTCATCCCTTCCTGCTAGAAAATCTATTAGGTCTGAGAGTTTTCTGCTGGCCTCTGAAACTAGTGTGCACAGCTGGCTCTCCCAGCCCAGACAGACCATCAGGCAGAGTCGAGAGAGAACTGAGCCACAGTGCTTATTACAGGGTGAGAGCAGAGATAAAAAAGCTCCTGGGTTACTGAATTGGAGAGAGGACCCAAGGGGGAACTCTTGGTCCAGGAGTTTTATACACAAAGTGACTCCATTGAAGCCAAGCTGGGGTCTACCGCAGGGTTACAATCAGAAGACGCTGCCCGGGAAGTGGGCTTAAGTATCCCGGCACGCAGCAAGTGTGCTTCAGCCGCGCCACCAACTGCAACTTTTCCAGAAGTAGCAGAACAGAGACGGTCCTCGGAGGTACTAGGAGCTGGCCTGACCCCTCCTGCAGCTTGGCCCTCGCCCTGGCTGCCTGTCGCGTTTCTCTACAGAGCGTGCCCGCCCTCTCCCTCCGTGTGGGCCAGGGTCCCTGGAGATGTCCTCGTCCTCCCACAGGGGCCTCCTGTGCTCGTATTTTATAGACACTGATTGTCGACCTCGCTGTTGGGAGCCTCTCGAATGACACCCAAACCTTGGGAAACGGACTCTGAGCCCAGCAAGGCCTCGGAGACTGGTTCGGCCCTGGCTCCCGCTCCCGGCGCTGGTCTTCACCATCCGGTTCCCTCGCGACTCACCGCCTTTGGGGTTCACGACGACACGCAGCGTTTCCTTCGTGAGACTGCACACAGGGAGCTTTCCCTGTCACACTCAACGTGACATGTGACGATAGCGGCTAATGCATCTCAAAATATACGATAAATGACATTAAGGCAAGATAGAGCCCTTCTTTAATCCTACAGAAGGGGACCAAGATGTGAAAGGAGAGAGACTTCCTGGTACTAATTTAGACGTAATTTACACGTTCTTTCTGTCACACCCATCTCTCACTTTTCTGGGTGAACATGACAACACGAAGAATCACCCCGGATAGGAATGCGGCACCCGGCCAGGCTGTGAGCTCCCCGACCTCCATTCCTGCCTTCCTCTCGCTACTCCCCGTAGTAAGTCTCGCTCTTGCTGCGCCCAGTGTCCTGCTTGCCTCTCTGCTCGGAACCCCGGAACCTGGACACAGCTGCCCCGAAGCCCCTCGTACAGCAGCGGGCTGGCCCACTGCCGCTTGCCTGGCACACCTGATCCCACTCTTTTATTTCTTCAAAGCTGAAATGAAATGAGCAGCGGGGGTCGGGAGCTCCTGGAGGCCATGCATCTCGTCATTTCGGGAGCATGACCCGCTCCGACTCACGACACGGCCGCGGGCACATCTTGTGTGCAGTGATCCGGACCCAGATCAGCGGGAAGTTCTGCTGCTTTCCCGGAGGAGAGCTTCCCACCCAGCTGCGCTAGAACCAAGGTCGCCGCACAGGGTTGGGGCCTCTGTCCGTGTTTCCTGTCCCGCCACCAGGCGGCGCTGCTGTCGCAGGTCCCAGGACTCAGGCGCCGGTGGCGGCACAGACCAGGACACGCGGGTCGAAGCGGGGCGGGGCGAGGAGGGGAGGGGAGAGGAGGGTAGGGGGCGGGGAGGGGAGGGGAGAGGAGGGTAGGGGGCGGGGAGGGGCGGCACACTCCAGGTCCCGCCTTTCAGGGGGCCCCCAGAGCCTTTCGGTTTCGATTAAAGTTTTTGGTCCACGTCCCTTTAACTCGTGTTCCCGGCGGGAGCGTCCGCAAAAGCGCCGCCGAGTTTGGCGGCCAACGGCTGCCTGGGGCCGGGACTGCCTCCTTCCGCCTCCCCGAGGCTGCGCTTCCCTGTGCAGCTCGTCTGCTTCAGACAGATGCACAGAACCTCAGCTTTGGGGTCGGGGTTTCCTACTCAGGGGATCCCCCGGAGATCCCAAAAGTGATGCACCGTGGACCCCTCACGCACACGGGGGATTGAACCCAGGGCTTCTACGCTGAGCTACTGTCCCGTCCCATTTCTATTTTGTTTAGCGAGACAGGATCGCGCTAAATCGCTACGCTCCCCAGACTGGGCTGGAACTAGTGAACCGCCTGCGTCCCGGCGTGCCGAGGTTACAGGTGCGCCCCGCCACGCCCAGACTGAACTGTCACTTTTTAACCCGGGCATTTGGCATATATGTAGAAGAGGCACGAAACCAGATCTGCGCTGGGCCAACCCACGCCTGCCAAAATACCAGAAGGGGAGCGGGGAAGAGGGCGGAGTCTCGGGGCCGAGCGAGCCTCAGGACCTGGAGAGTGACAGGAGGGGAGGGGCACGAGGACTGGAAGGTCGGAGTGTCGATGAGGGGGCGGGGCTTGAGATTGTGACGTATTGGACGAGCTGGAGGCGGGCCCGAAGACTTCTGGTGGGCGTGTCCCTGGGGCAGAGGCAGGGCCTGGGGGCCCTCTTGGCGCAAGAATAGTCCAAGAGCGAAGCCTGAGGGCTACACGCCTGGAGGCGGGCCCGGAGGCGTGGCGAGCGGTGTGTGGCGTGAAGGGCGTGGCCATGCGTGGCGCCGGCGTGAAGAGGTTCGTCTCCCAGAGGGCAGCCGCGGCCCGCGGAGCTCACACCCGAGCGCGGAGAGCCATCTGCTGGCGCTGGTGCGAGTTGTCGCCGCGTGCTCGCGCGGCGCGGAGAGGGTGAGTCCTCGCCGAGACCTGGGGCGCGGGAGGGACGCTGCTGGGGTGCGGGCGGAGGAAGCGTCTTCTGTTAGTAACTCGCCGGAGTCGTCCAGGTTCCTGGCACCCCAGGCCCGGCACATCTTGAAAATACTGCGCTTCCCCACCCTCCCGCTGCCCGCTGGCGCGTGCCAGGCCAATACACTGACCCGAATGAGCGCCTGTAACCTTAGCTCGACCCTGTCTATACCTGCTGCGCGCGCCCTGCGAGGCAGCAGGGAGCCCCCTTGCGTGGGTGCAGCCATGTGATCACCCCCCAGGTTCCCCTCCAAGGACGTGGTAAGAATCCAGGGGCAGGGAATCAGCTTCTTCAACCGTTAATCTCCCCCAAAGTAACAGCTTTTGTAACCTTTCATATCTGTAAATCTTAGCCAAAGAAATGCATGAGAGGAGCCTGTGAAAATCACTCAAGGGAACGAATGGAATAAACTAAGTGTCCGGGAATAGGAAAGCGGGCGCGGGGGCGGGCAGGCAGTGGCCAGCTGTGTGCAAAGCAGCGGAGGAAATAATACAGTAGAAGCATTAAGGGCTTCCGGATGTTGGTCCAGCGGAAATTATGTATACACTAAAATACCAGTATTTTTTGTGGAGCTCTGCACTGTTTTTCACAGCTGAACCGTGTTACATCCGAAGCAGTGGCTCCCAAGGCCCTCAATTCCACTTACCACCAACACTTATTTCCTCTTTTTCTTGATGGTGGCCCTTCCAATGGGTGTGACCTGATATTTTATTTGTAGTTTCCTTTTGCCTTTCCCTAAGGATGAGTGGTACTAAACAGCTTATCATGGCTTACTGGCCACTTGCTTATCTTCGTTGGAGAAAGTTCTGTTCAAACCCTTTGCCCTTTTATTTTTTGTTGTTGGCACTGCCCACACTAAGCAAACACTCTGCCCCTGAGCTCTATCCCTAACCGCCCTTTGCCCATCTCTGAGGGGGTGGGGGTGGGGGTGGGGGGTGGTTGCGTTTTAACTGACCTTTTTCTGGCAGTGCAGGCGGGTGTGTGGGAAGCACCTTGTCTACCCCAGAGTGAGATGGGTTATTCTGCAGATTGCAGCCTGGGATGAGGACACAGAGGCCTTGGGGCCTTTGAGGCCTGCTGGAGAGAACTCACATTTTCCTGGAAGAGCTGAGCACACACTGAGTTCCTCTCTGGCACCTAGAGTCACGTCGTGTGCGGGCCACTGCCTCGATGTACTGAATCTGTGCTCTGCTGGGCCCTGTGGTGGCCTTGTGGTCCAGAAAAGGATGGGGCACGAGGCAGGAAAGGCATCGATGCAGGTGTTCATGATTCTAAGTTGGGCCTAGTCTCCATTGGCCTAGGCCACTGTCCCTGCACTTCTGGGATCACTGGCCAGAAACTAGGGCTAAACCAAGTCCCCTTTTTCTTGAATGAAAAAAAAGGTGCACCTGGTACCACCTCGTATCGTCCCCTGTACCATCCCCTTTGCTTTCCCAGTGCCAGCTGGCCTTCACAGACCCAGCAGTCTGGTGTGGCGGCCCTGACCTTCATCTCCTCAGGCTCATTTATTATCTAAGAGGGTAGGTTTGAAGACACTGGAAGGCCCAGAAAGCACAACTACTTCCCAAGAGCGGCTTATTTCCCTGGTTCTCTCTAATCTGCCTGCAGATTTCAAGTCCTCTCAGAAAAGATTTTTGGACAGTCCTGGCTTTGACATCTTACAAGGCTTGTCCTCTAAGGCCTTCATCTCCAAAGGATGCCTTGCCTCCCTGCAGTCACCTTTGTGTCCGACCGTTTGCCTTTTATGAGGCCACAGCGAGGCCTGGATGTGGTATGGTTTGACTTCCTCTCTTCCTTTTCCCCTCCCCTGAATTTATTCTCTTCCAGATTATTGCTGTCACCAAGGAGAACAACTATACCTGAATATCTGGGCCACCATAGTGAATCAGAGAGAGAATCTGTCTTTCAGACATGGCAGGTATGGCTTGTTTTGGGGGAGTTAGACTTCTAGTAAGAAATGGAATACATCATTTGTTACAAAAGAAATCCAAACACAAACCCATTTCATCTATGATACTCATTACTATCCTGTTTTGCATTTATTCGTTTTATTGTCCATTTCTACTCCCTCCAGAATAGAAGTTTCTCAAAAGTGGGGCTTTGCCTACACTGTCTTTACCCTGCCTCTATTCTCTAATAGCCCCTGGGGCAGAGTATGTCCTCAAAAATTAGTTATTGAGGTTTTTTTTTTTAATTATTTTTCTGTTCAGTGATGGAGGTCAAACCCAGGGTTTTATGTATACTTAACCATATGCTCTACCATGGAGCCAGTGTCCCAAGCTCCATCTCTACTTTTGTGTCTTGCATGCACTTACCATAAACACACACACACATACACACACATGCACACTTTTGCCACTTACTTCTTCACTCAACAAGTAACATGGAAATTCTTTCACTTGAGAACATACAGATCATGTATCTGTATATCTTCTGTATATATTCATTTGTTGGTGGACATCCATTTCCATGTTATGAGGAAGGGGAAGGGGATGTTTCCAGAACCTCTGCTATGAGTCTTGGCCTCCTGTGAACTGCTACAGCACAAGTTAAAGGAATAGGTAGGAAATGAGACTTAGAAGCTAAGTCTTGAGGCATGATCAGTGCTGCTGATGGCAGCAAAGACAGAAGCCCCCGAGTGCATCCAGCATTTATTGCATACAGTCATGGGAAGGAATAGGAAGCAGGGTATGCTTTGAAGGCATCTAGTGAATTACTGCCTAGTGTCTGGCATAATAGTCCCAGGCAGGGCTGTTAGGGAGTGGGCACTGCTTATCTTGCTTGGATAGAACAAACAGGTACTGGGACCGGGTGCCACTAGGTAATAACCCATTGGGTCACTAATTCAGGGGAAGGGTGTTAATTGGAATTAGGCTGACCTTAGCTGCATGTAAGTCAATAAAGTCCTCCCCCTTCACAGACGAGGGCCTATGTTTCTGTGGCAGCCATTGGGGGAGGGACTGTACTTGTCCATTCCACCATCTGAACTACATAGTGCTTCAGCCTGACTCCTGATATAAAACAAAATAGCTGAATTATGGAAAGCAAGAAGCAGGTGCCACTCACAACCTGCTACTACTGAGCAGGGATTCTGCTACATCAAATCTTAGTGGTTGTGGATTTAAATTGAAAAATTTAAATTAAGAATTCAACATTTTAGTTTTAGATGATGGTCCTGGGGCACTCACCGAGCTTCCTTCCAGAAGAACTCAGGCTGTGATCCCACAGGCTGCTCTGAAGCGCTTCATCAAAGGCCCAGAGGTTTAGGGGACAGGCAGAGCCCGTGAGACCTGCTCTTAGGGGCCTTTGGTTCCAGCATCTCTGGCAAAAGATGGCCTCCCAGAGCCCCTGTTCTTCCAGGAACTGGGGGCCAGTGCTTCATGGCTTAAGTACCAGGTTTCGAGATGGACCTGGGGGACAAGGAAGCAGAATGTGCTAGAAAAAATGGTGTTACGGCTGATGTGCCTGCCAATGTCAGACTGGTACAAAAACTTAATTCCATTAGCTTTTTTTTAATCTAGTCACTCTGTCCTCACTGCACCCGCAGTTTGTTTTTTGTTTTTTTTGAGACAAGATCTCACTTTGTGAGGCCGGCCCTGAATGCACTATGTAGCCCAGGTTAGCCCTGAACTCTCAGCAATCCTCCTACCTCTGCCTCCCAAGTGCGAGATTACAGGCGTGAGCTACTGCATCTAGCATTGTGATATAAGGTGCTGGAGATCGAACTCAGGACCTTGTGTTTGCCAGGCAGATGCCTAAACCACTGAGCTAACTCCCTGGCATGCACCCACAGTTTAAAGGAGGAGATTTTTGTTTTGGCTTATAGTTTCATTCCATCATTGCCTGGCTCCATAGCAGAATCAGGGTGGCAGAGAGGCCTGGTACAGGAAAAGGTGCTCCACCCCTGGCTGCCAGGAAGGAGCCAGAGAGGGAGATGGGCCCTTCTGGTGATGCTCCATCCCCTGGCTCTATCCAGGGGCATCTAATAGTGGGAGGACTGTCAACTCAAGTGAACGAACCTACTGCTGAGTACTATTTCCCCACAATCCAATTGCCTTCCACATATGTGAGAATTTGGGGGAAGTTTTAGGTCTAAACTATAACATAGTAAAACTAAAACATCCATAGAAACTTTCCACATGAGATCAGGCTTCTGAAGGATTGACTTGTACATTCTGGTCTTCTTAGGAAACATAATTTGGCACTTTGTATTTATATGTAGGTTGAGTACTCCACACCCAAAGATCCAAAACTTTTTGAGAGCATGACCAACACATTCCAAAATCTAAAATTTTTAGCACAAAATTTCAGACTTTAGGGCATTCTCATTTCAGTTTTTCAAAGTACGAATCATCTACCTATAAAGTTTATGCAAGTGTTCCAGAATCTGAAAAATCCCAAATCCCAAACATTCTGGCCCCAAGCAGTGCAAATAGGGATACTCAGTGTATATTTGTAAATCCAAGTCATGATGAGCTATAATATAACATAGATGATGAACTATTTTTAAAATATGCATTATTTTAAAGTTATCACCCCTGAGAAAGATTATCTCTCAGTTTGAGCCACACTGATCCCCCTTAAGATTTCAGTTCCATCTTTGCCTCCACTGGGTTTCAACCCAGGCTGGCCCTTCAACAGCTGTTTCTCCTTGGCTGCAGGGAAGAAGGTGCTCATCGTCTACGCGCACCAAGAGCCCAGGTCTTTTAATGCATCCCTGAAGGACGTGGCCGTGCAGGAGCTGAGCGCACAGGGCTGCACTGTCACCGTGTCTGATTTATACGCCATGGGCTTTGAGCCAAGGGCTACCAGGAGTGACATCACTGGTGAGCTGTGGCCTACATGCTACATTTTTTAAAACTTTCTTCCTTTAATCTTACAATTTTTATAATGTCTTGAAATGTCATTGTAACACCTGATGTACAGTCTGAGAGTCCCCAGGGCCAGTCCCTTGCCCTGTCCCTATCCCCCAGCCTCCCTAGCCCCATGACAGTTCGCATGTGTTCTGAAGTGGTTGGAGCTTAATTAGTATTCATAAGCTTTCTCCATTTTCCCCCCAGGCTTTACAAAACCAGTAGCATGTCTTATTTGTTTTGTGTGTTATTTTCATCTTTCCCCATAAAAAGCCTCCCACTGATTGGCAGTGTCACACTGGGCCCCTAGTGAAGATCATCATAATCTGTTTCTGGCTCTTTGCTCTGATTCACAATACTGTAGGGAGTGATCACAGTCTAGTGGTTTTTACATGTGTGCTGATTTATCTAGATGGGGAACAGCTGGTCAGCAGCAATGTGCAATATTTATTTCCATAGATAATGTGAAGTTGCTTCCTATGAATTCTGTAGCAGCCTACTTTCCCACCAACATGTTGGCAAAAGCTGTTTCCCCTGATCACCAACACAGTTACCAGTTTTTTGATTATTGCTGGTCTAACAGTTGAAAAAACAGGGTCCTGGTATAGCTCTGGTTCATCCTTCTATCATTGTAGGTAAAATTTAATATTTTCATATTTATATTCTATTCATTAGTAATTAGAATATTTTAATAAAATATTAAATAGTCTGTGCTTACTTATCTGTTTATTTTTTATTAGGTATTAGTCTTTTTCTTATTAAAGACTTCTTTGTATACTCAACAAACTAACCTATAGTATAAGATATGAGTTACAAATACCTCTAGCTGCTTCTGTTTTTATTTTGGTGTGACTTTGCTTATACTAGCTTTTGTACAAAGAATTTTATTTACTTATTTTTGATCAGTGTGTTTTTTCTTGGAATTCTGGAATTTACATCATACTTAATGGACTCTAAGATCATAAAAGCTTTTATAGTTGCATCTAGTTTTGACAAAATCTACTTTGCAGATTAAAATACTTTGTCTCTGAAATTTCCATTTGTGTACAGTATGAGATAAAGTTCCAGTTCTCTTCCAGATACATACTCAGACACTTATTGTGGGATCTGGGATTTAAAATATTACCTTCACTGGGATGTGAATTTCCACTTGTTTGATTTTGTTTACTCTTTTATCCTGTTTTGCCATTATTCAGTATCATCTGGTGTTAATTATGTTGGCAAATAACATAATTCAGTATCTTAGCACTGGGCCACTCTCCCCTATTTTATTCTAGTTTTTCTAACAGTAATTATGTTATTTTTCCATAAAATTTTTAAATTAGCTTTCCAGACTGAAAAGAAACTTGATGGCTTCAAGGGTCCCTTAAATTTGGAGATGAATGCAGGGAGAATTGCGCTGCCATGCCAATCCTTTCTCTGAAGAGTCTGGGCACCCCTGGTTCTGGTGGGGTGGTAGGTAGCCCAGTACCCACTTGGGAGTGAGAGTCTCTGTCCCCTGCCAGGTGCCCTGTCTAAGCCCGAGAGCTTCAACTATGGCATGGAGACCCATGAAGCCTTCAAGAGGAGGGCCCTGAGCAGTGACATCCTTGCTGAACAGAAGAAGGTGCAGGAAGCTGATCTGGTGATATTTCAGGTTAGTTTGTTCTCCAGTTAATATATTTAGTCAGATTCATCCCATGCACAGACTCTTCCATATACTGCATTAGGCACTTTCAGAAGTGATGTCACCATTTTTACCACACTCAAATGAACTTAATTACAAGTTAGTCACACTTTACCTGGTTTATCTCTTAGTAAAGAGATTCACACAGCCTTACCTACTTACAGGCCAGACTGATATGAACAGGAGGAGGACTTTCCTGTTGGCCAGTGGTCCAGGAGCAGCTGAACCACGTGGTCTTGCTGTCATTCTCCTGCCCCATCCTTGTATGCTGGGCCACTGGAGAGCTGAGCTCTCTAAGGGGTGTAGCAGGGTTGCTGGGCCAAAAGCAACTCCAGTTTTCAATGTCCTGATTGTTGAAAGTCTTTTGTTTCCATCTTTTTGTTGCTTGCTTCACAACCACATGCACACATGTGCACACATACATGCACACACCCATGCACACTGCCCTTTTCCTGGGTTTGTCCCCAGCCCCAGGAGTGTAACTCAGTCCACCTCCCCAGCAGCACTTGCAGAGAGCACCTGTGGTTGTGTCCTGAGCCTGACGTGCTTTGAAAGATTGCTGGATTGACAGAAATTCAAGGCCACCCAGGAGGAAGAGTGTCTGTCTCTTGGGCGTCAAGAATGTGCACTAAGGCTGAGCACCTCTGGGACCTCAGCTCTCACTACACTCCGGGGACCAGATGCCCTAGGTCCAGAATTTCCAACCAAGGAATCTTATGGCTCCAGATCAACTCCCACATGGCAAAAGCTCAGCCCAGGCACATTTGCTTCTTGTCACCCTGAATTGCCAGGGGACCAAGGACTGCTGCCCCTGGCCTGGGTCCGGTTTTCACCTTTCCTGCCTGCTGGGCCCAGCATTAGTCAACACTGGAGAACACAAAGCCACTGTAATATCACTAGAACCAGTGTCAATGCAACCCCACCCCACCCATGTTCCCCATCCACCAGATGCCCTCCAGAGCTGACCATGCAGATGCCCTCTTCTTGCCACAGCCAGGGAAGGAAAGGAGTGGGTCTGGGTCGGAATCACCAGTCTCTTGTTTTTCCCTGCATACCTCAGTTTCCGCTGTACTGGTTCAGCGTGCCGGCCATCATGAAGGGCTGGATGGACAGGGTGCTCTGCCAGGGCTTCGCCTTCGATGTCCCGGAGTTCTACGATTCTGGTTTTCTCAAGGTCGGTGCTCCAGGACACAGACTGCAGTAGACTGCTGGAGTGGGAGGCAGGAGGAGGGTAGCTGCCAACTTTGTGTTGTCGTTTGCTTCCTTGCTAAAGCAGGTATTGAGTGAGCACCTACTGGGTGTTGTATAGAGCAGAGTTTGGCTGGTGTGTTCCTGTCTTGCTCTGTCCAGCGGAGGACCCTTGCATGTGAATGGCAAGGGAGGGCTGGGAGGGACAGATGAAGGGGGAGCACTGCAGTCAGCTTGGGCCAGAGGCACCTTGGCCCATGGTGAGAGTCCAGCCCTGGCTTCACCTGGGTCAGCCATGAGCTTCACATGCCTTCGAGGTGGAACAAAACAAAGGGACACCAGAAGGCTGGCAGTGTGACATACTAGAGGCTTGCTGTGCAGCTGCTATGACCTTCTTACTAAAATAATCTCCTGGTGAAATAACTGATTTTTTGAGTTCTAAAGCCTCAAAATTAAATACCTTTGAGGAAAGCAGCTCGAGTAACCAGGGTCTGTCCTGGGTGGTGAGTGACATGCCATTTGTTAGTGGCTGCCATCACTCCTCTGCCCTGGGGTCAGCTGAGGACACTATGCCTAACACCCAGCCCATTAGAAATCTGAGCATGGTAGCACTTTCAGGTCTACTTCATCACTAGGTATTCTGTCCCTCTTCCTGTTAGCATGTGGCTGTCACCTATGGCAGGTGGGAGTGTTAACGATTGCCTCTCCCTGCAGGGACCTAAGCTCAGGTTTTCCTCCCAGCCACTATGAACTGATCGTCCTTGTCTGGAGACCACACTGACACCTGTACTTTCTCCTGAACAGAATAAATTAGCTCTGCTTTCCATAACCACAGGAGGCATAGCCAGCATGTACACAAAGACTGGTGACAATGGAGACTTCCGGTATTTCCTGTGGCCACTTCAGGTAAGCAGGCCAGAGCTGCCGGCGACTGTTCGCGGTGTAGGGCCTGGGATCGCCGAAGACAGGAATGAACAGAGTCGGAATGGACAGACAACACACGAACACAAGAGAGGTTGTGATGTTGTTGTAAATTTACTAGGCCTTTTGTGGTTTTTTTTATACATGATTTTTCGGCTTTGTAAAATAAGGGTGATTGTTACAGGTTAACAAAAGTTTAAGGAAAAAACAAGAACAGAAACAGAGCAGTGATCAATCATTTTGACATTGTGTAAGGTCGTGTGAGACAGTGATGATTTTCTCATGACCACAAAAATCTTTGTAGATCAGTGTGTTTTGTTTTCTAAGGAAGTGGATCTTTGTTATTTCTTTAATCTTGTTTCCATAGATTTTATGTGAGCATTAATTTATGTTTTTGTACTTGTTGATGTATTTTTGTCAGGTGGCCATGTTATTTTTATTTCAGCTGAAACTATTATGTCTAATAAGGTGTTTTCTGCTTATGTTATTTTTGCTTGGTGAGAAAGCAACAGTTTACAGGGAAAAACAGAATAGTTTAGAAGGGAGAAAGCGACTTGTTTTTACATACTGCTGGGCTAACTGCGCACCTCCTGGCGAAGCATACTCAACTCAGGCTCTAGGCCTGGGGAGCCTCAAGCCTCAAGCACAGGGGTCTTCCGCCCGGGACCCCAGTCCCTATTTTGTCACGCCTTATTCGGCGGGGGCGTGGCACAGAGCCCCCCCCCCCCCCCCCCGCTGGCTGGAGGAGTCAACAGCACACACCATTCTCTTCCTTTTCATTAAAGAAATGATAAGTTTCCGTGTGTGTGTGTGTGTGTGTGTGGTGTGGTGTGTGTGTGTATGTGTATGTGTTGAGCTGAGCCCTGTACCCTGGATGGCCTTGTGGAGACAGCACAGCCCCTCCCAGGACCCTAGACTCTGTCCTTCCTGCCTTGCAGCCTCGCCCTCCCAGGAGGACCTCTGCTGCCTGTGTGCACCCTGGACCTAGAGGCGGCCACCTGCCCCTAAGCAGGCCCTTCAGGCTGGATGTCCCCATGCAAATAAGGGGTGCGCTCCAGGGCAGGCACCCTGAGGTGACTGGAAACCTAAGGATAGGCTCACAGGAGGGACATCTGCATGATGTGGGCAAATACTGAATACCCAGCCCCTGCAGTAACCTCCTTAATCCACTCTCTAGGAATTTAATTATTTCATTTATTTAAAATAATTTGATTATTTTCTGATAGCCTGTGTTTGCTACTCTCTCCCTGTTGAGATACACTACCCAATACCCACAATTTAAAGGAGGAAAGGGTTTTATTTTGCCTCCCAGTTTGTCGAAATTCTGGTTTCTAGTTGGTTGGCTCCAGGCAGGGCAGTATGGCAGAGGGGCCTGGCAGGGGAGACACAGCCGTGAACAATGGCATATCACTCACCACCCAGGACAGGTCTTGGTTACTCGGCCTGGTTTCCTCACATGCACTGAGGGACTATCCAGATACAAACCCTAACATAGCCCATATATATTTCTAGGTATAGACTTTATGTTAGGTTTATTGTTCTTTTATATAAATGGAATGCCACAAACATTACGTAAAATTTGTGCCTTCATTTAATAAATACTTTGACCAACCATCTGTAGTGATGCACTATGGCTAGCATAAGCCTCCTTCAGGGTGATTTATATTTGCCTTAATTAGCCTAATCGGTCAAAACTGTAATGTCCTGGGAATGTAGCTCAGTAGCACTGCCCCTGCATGGCAAGCACAAGGTCCTGAGTTCAATCCCTGGTATCACAGAAAACAAATACAAAACAAAACAAATCAAAATAGTAATGTTCAGTGGCAGAATCAGTGAGAACCTCAGTTTGTACACTGCAGCTGGCTAAGTTCTTCCCCTCACTGCTGAAGCTTTACATCCCACAGTTCTGGGGAAGTTGCTGTTTTCGGGTACACTGTAGCACTTAAGTTGTTTTATGACTGCCTAAAAGTTTGCTTCCTGCACCTTCTCCTTCAGTTATTTAATCCAATGACAGCTAATGGGATGGCTTCTGACCAGTGTTCTCCTTTCTGTGTGGCTTTAGCACGGCACCTTGCACTTCTGTGGATTTAAAGTCCTTGCCCCTCAGATCAGTTTTGCTCCGGAATATTCATCAGAAGAAGAAAGAAAATCAATGGTGGCCTCGTGGGCCCAGCGGCTGAAGGGCCTATGGAAGGAAGAGCCCATCCAGTGTTCGCCACCATGGTACTTCGGGCAGTGATGCCTGTGCCCGAGCACATCACAGAGATCCACGCATGCGCAGGAGAAGACACCATCACAACAAGGTTCCTCTGGAATGGGACTTTAGGGGTCAGATACACCATCACCATTGTCCTCACCCATCTTATCATCACTGCCCCAACTCTCAACGTCATCACTACTGAGGATAGAGCTGCTGCCCCAGCACCACCTGCAGAGCCTCTCAGACTCCACAGAGAGCTAGCTTCCCTCTGGAATCCTTGTCTTCACTTCACCTCACATTAAATCTGCATCTTCCTTCCCTGTGGCTTTCTACTCTTCTGCCACAGCTCCTTTAGGCTTTTCTCAACTGCATTTCCTTCCCACACATTTTCATGTGACTGTCATTGAATACTTTTCCAAATACATCTTTTCTTTCTCCTGAGTCTTCATAACTCTCTTCCAAGTCTTCTTCCTGACTTGCTCAGGGCCATTTTCTTCTTACTCTCCTTCGGTGCCATTTTTTTAAAATTATTTTTTGTGCCACCTTCAGGCTGCTTTCCTAAAAGTCTGGGTGATCTTTCCAAGATACCTTTTTTTAAGGCCCTACTTGGAACTGTCTTGTTGGGCCTCCTTTTTGGGCCTACCTTCTTAAAGACTTTATTTCAGAAATAATTGCTTCAAAATCTCTTTAGCTCTTCATTTTTTGAGCACCTTTTCCCATGTAAGTTCTTTACTGCTTGGGCATCCATCCTGGATGTGCTGAGCTGCTCCAGAAATGCCTTACTTTAGAATGCCTTGCTCTTCATGAAGCAGAGGTGACAATGTGACACTGCCTGCATCTCTTGGCTCCAGGGGCATGAAAGGAAGCCCCTATCCTCTCAGCTTTGCAGTCCCTTCAGCCCAGTCCTCTTTAGACCCTCCCATGTTGGATGAAGTTTCCCTGCCTCCAAACCACTTTGCATCAAAGGCTTGAAAATGATGACCCCTGCCCCAACTTCCTCCATTTAGGTGTCTTTCAAAGAGGAGCCTCCTTGTTGGCCCAGACTTCCCAGCGCCTGTCCTAGGAAGTGCTCCCTGCATATCTGTTAGAGTGGGACCTGCAGCTTTGTGCACCCAGCGCATATCACAAGCTGCAGAATGCAGCTCTCAGCAAGACTGGCCACATGCTTCTCTGAACGTTGGTGTGAAAAGTCATGAACCTCTGACCAGTTGGGCCTCTTCCATGTCCAGTGCTCACTCTGTGGTTTCTCCTCTGTTCTGATGCTTACAGAAACTGGAGCCCACTCCTAAATGGGGACTGCGGCTCAGGAGTCCAATGGGGAAAAATGCCCTGGAGGTGTCTACCTTCTTCCCACTGGCCCAAAGACGCACTAGACAGCATAGTCCCTACTCCTGCTCAGCAGCAGGTGAACAGCAGCACTGCCTTTAAGATCCTCATCCTGGGTCCTTTGGACGGGAAGCCCTCCATTCTCACTGGAACAGTAGTAAACACAGCCTTTTTTAAGGAAGTGACCTTCCAAGACTGTATAGGGGAACTGTAAAATCTGAGCTGCCTTCTCCAATGAGGACTATATGTTTTATGGCTTGGAGATTCTTTTGCCAGCAAGTTCAAGTCTAGTTGACATTTTCATTTCTTGCTCTGTGGCCAACAAGATATTTGGGAAAGCTTTATGGCACCAAAACTTCTAAATACCAGATAAATCACAACAAATACATTAAATGCATTTCTGAGATCTTAAGAAACTAAGAGAAATACCTAAGCAAATCCCCAAACTTCTCACTCCACAACAAAAGTAGTTGCTGACAATAGAGTAATAAACACATGTAGCTGCCTCCAGGACTATCTTAGTTACTTTTTCATTGGTGGTACAAAATACTTGACACCCACAAGTTAAAGGCTCAGAGTTTATAGAGGTTTCAGGCCTTAGGTGGCTGGCTCCAAAGCAAGGTGGCCTGGCAGAGAGGCATCTCAATGAAAAAAGAGTCCATGGCATGGCAGGCAGGAAGCAATGAGTCTCCCTTTCCCTTTTATCTCATTAAGATTGCAAGTTTATTGGTTGAAGCACCCACACCCAGGATCCATTTCCCACTATCCATACCCAGAACTATGCTGTGCCAATCAGTGAACTAATTTAGTTATAACACCCTTAATCCATATTCACATGCCCTAGATCCAACCACCTGTGAGTGCATATTCTTTGAGGGGACACCTAAATTCAAGCCATAGCAGGGTATATTGCTGATAACCCTGAAAAATGACGTGAGACTAGACAGGATCTGTATGACATGGCCACTAAACTGGGACTTTGTTTAAAGGGACACCATCTTTATGGAAAGGTTGAGTGGAAAAAGGCATCTGCTCTTAAAAGACAGCTTATTTCCTTCTCAGCTCCTGAAGGAAAAATCCTGTATCATGGAATTTTGAATTAGACCTTATTCTACTCACATTTAAAATCTAAAGAAATAAAGTGGTGGCTCCAAGTTATAGCAAACCTTAGTATAGGAAAAAGCAAATTCTTTCTGGAGCAAAACATTATTCCATGCCTGTGAGTATTCCCTCAGATTAAGGTCAACTGAATATAAGCCCTCCAACATTACCAAATACATGAAGAAACAAGACATCATGACTGAATAAGCAAAATCATGCAGTAATACATTTAATTATCCCTAAGTTTCAAATACTGACATTATGAGCTATATAACAAAATAACTGTATAAACCAAACACACCCATGTTTAAAATGTTCAGAGACTTCAAAAATGTTGGGACGAATTAGAAAACTGAATAGAGCTTCTGGAATTGAAATACAAATTGCAACTTTTACTTCTTCCTCTGAAAAGTGTCTGTTCATTTCAGATGCCCATTTTTGAATTGGGGCTTTCAATTTAAGGGAACTGATTTTTAAAGCTCTGCATATACTCTAGATAGCCCTTTGCCTGAGAAACAGCTGGTAAATTTTTTTTCCATAGTCAGTTGTCCTTTTGCTCTGCTAGTGGTTTTTCTTCCTGTGCAGAAGCTTTTTAATATGGTCCCCATGCTGCTGAGGATTTTGTCATAAAGTGTTTCCCTATGAAATGTCTCCAAGAGTTCTCCCTAACATGTTTTGCAGCATTTTTAGTGTTTCTGTTTTAATATTAGGTCTCCAATCCACTCTTTAGTTTAGTGCATGGTGAAACAGACAGGTCTAGCTTTACCCTTTGGCAAGTTGAAACCCAGTTTTCCAGCACCATTTGTTAAAGAGGCTATCTTTCCTCTATTGAGGGTGTTTGGCTCCTTTATCAAATATGAAGTGGCTGAGTACATTTGGAATTGTTTCTTGATCTTCCAATCTGTTCCACTGACCCTCAGGTCTGTTACTTTAACTGCACCATGCTGTTTTGTTTGTTTTATCACAGGGGCTTTGTATTTTAGTCTCAAGTTGGAGATTGTGATACCTCCACTATGTCCTTCTTGCCTAGAATAATTTTTGCTTTTCTAGGTCTCTTATTGTTGTAGATGAATTTTTGGATAATTTTCTCTAGATATGTGAAACATGCTGTTGGGATTTCAAATCCCAGTCGGGATTATGCTGAGTCTGTATAGTAGTTGTGGAAATACAGCTATTTTGATGATAATGGTTCTTCCTACTCAAGAACCAAGGGATGCCTTTCCATTTTCTGATATCCTCTTCAATTTCCTTTTTCAGAGTGCTATATTTTTCAAAGGAGAGGTGTTTCACCTACTATATTAGACTAATTCCTACATATTTCATTTTTTGGATGCTACTGTGAAAGGAATTGATCACCCAATTTCTCTCTCAATGAGTCTGTTATTTGTGTACACAAAGGCTACTGATTTTTGAGTGTTGACTTCCTATCCAGTTACGCTACTATATTTGCCGATTGAGTCTCGTAGTCTTTTGGTTGAGTTTTAGGATCTTGTATATAAAGTATCATGTCATCAGCAAATCATGACAGTTTAACTTCTTCCTTTCTTATGTTTATTCCTTTTATTTCTTTCTCTTGTCTAATTGCTGTGGCTAATGTTTCCAGCATTATACTGAACAGGAGAGGTAATAGTGGTCATCTTTGTCTTGTTCCTGATCTTAGTGTTGCAGTTTTTGACCATTAAGTATGACACTGCCTGTTGAATCTGCTTTCAACAGATTGAGATAAAATCCATTTATTCCAGTTTTCTATAGGGTTTTGATCATGAATGGGTGCTGGATTTTATTGAATGCTTTTTCTGCATCTATTGAGATGACAATATGGTTTTTTTCCTTGATTCTGTAAATATCGTATATTATGTTTATTGATTTACATATGTTGAACCATCCTTGCATCCGTGGGATGAGTCCAACTTGTCTAGGGTATATGATCTTCTGAGGATTCTCTGTATTGTTTGCTGATATCTTATTAAGGATTTTTGCATCTAAGTTCATAAGGAAGATTGGCCTGTAATTCTCTTTTTTGGTTGGATCTTTCTCCTTTTGGAATTAATGTAATAGTTGGTTTCAGGAATTAATTTGGGAGTATTGCTTCCCTATTTCATTAAAGTGAAAAGTAGTGCCTTAACTCCTTTAAAAGTTTTGTAGAAACTGATGGCAGTGAAGCCATCAGGACCAGGACTTTACTTTGTTAGGAGGTTTTATATTACATTTTCAATTTTACAAACTGAAATTAGGGTATTTATCATTTTTATATCTTTGTTCAACTTTGGAAGTTAGTATATGTCTAGGAATCTATCCATTTATTCTGTGTTTCCTGTCTTATTTGAGTAGAGGATTTTCAAAGTAGGTATGTATTATCTTCTTGACTTCTGCTGGGTCTGTGGCGATTTCCCCCTTTTCATTCCTGATTACATGGATTTGAGCTTTTTCCTTCCTTTGATAAAGTTGGCTAAGGACTTGTCAGTTTTGTTGACCTTTTGAAGAACTAAGTCTTTGATTTACTGATTTTTAAAAATATATCATTTAGTCTCCACTGCACTAATTTCTGCTCTGATCCTTATAATTTCCTCCCTACTATGAAATTTGGATTTGTCTTGCTTCTTCTCTTTTTCTAGTAACTTGAGGTCAAGCATTAGGTTGTTTGAGCTCGCTCTATTTTCTGGTGTGGCTGTTCACTGCTATGAATTTCCCTCAAAGAACTTTCATTGTCCCATAAATTCCTGTGTATTATACTGAGATTATCATTTAATTGTAAAAATTGTTCAACTTGTTGTGTGACCCATTATTTGCTCAGAAGAATGCTGTTCAGTTTCCATGTGTTTGTGAAGATCTTGGAATTTCTTGTTATTGAGGTCCAATTTCAAGCCACTATTGTCTGACAATATACAGGGATAACTTCAATTCCTTTGTATTTTCTTAAACAGGCCCTGTGAACTAATATGTGGTCTGTTTTGGAGAAGGACCTATGAGCAGCTAAGAAGAATGAATATTCTCTCTTTGTGGAGTGAAATACCCTGTATTTGTCTATTATGTTCATTTGTTCAAAAGTTTGGTTCAAGTATTTCATTACTGAATTTTGTCTAGTTGATTTCTTTGTGACAGTGGGGTATTGAAGTCCCTGACTACTGTTGTGTTAGTACTTACATGACTTTCATCTCCATTAATATTTGTTTTATATAGTTGGATGCACTAGAATTTGGTGCATAAATCTTTATGAATGTCATTTTTCTCTTGGGTTGTTTCCTGTACAAGGATGTAGTATCCTCCTTTCTCTCAATCAGTTTTGATTTGAAATCTGCTTTGTCTGCAAACAGGATAGCCACTCCTGCTTTTTGCAGTTCCCTGTCCCATAGAGAATTGTTTTCCATCCTTTTACTTTCAGTCTATGGCTTTCTTTCTGAATTGTGTATGTTTGTTATGTACAGTATATTGTAGAATCTTATTTCTTTTTTTTTGAGACAGGGTCTCGCTTTGTAGTTCAGGCTGGCCCTAGCTCAGCCTCAAACTCACATTAGCAATCCTCCTGCCTCTGTCTCCCAAGTGCTGGGATTACAGGCATGAGCCACCGTGCCCAGCACTGTGGTGTGTGGTACTGATTGCTGCTGGGGTGAGTCTCCATGCCCAGTATTGTATGTGGTTACCGGGGATCGAACTCAGGCCCTTGTGCTTGCAAGACAGGCACCGGAACCACTGAGCTATATCCCCGGCCCAGAATCTTATTTCTTAATCCACTTTGCCAGTCTGTGCCTCATGATTGGCACATTGAGGCCATTGACATTAATGGTCTGATTTACCTGTCAAGATGTTTTCCTGTTCTTTGCTTTCTTGTTTGCTTGCTTGCTTTCTCTCTTTCTCCCCTTTCTATTCAGTTTCTTGCTTGCCCGATGAGTTCATTCTGCTGGTCTCATGGCATTGCGTCATTTTTTCTTCAAGATATTCTTTAGAATATTTGGAGTGCAGGCTTTGTATTTGTGAAGTTTTGCAGGTGTTCTCTGTCATAGAAGTATCTTACTTCCTCCATTGATTTTGAATGATAGTTTTTGCAGGATACATCAATCTGGGTTAGGGTTTTTTCCTCCAAGGCTTGAAACACTTCACTCCAGACTCTCCTTGCCTTGAGCGTTTGTATTGAAAAGACTGCTGTGATCCTGATGAGCTTCCCTTTGTATGTGTTTTTTTTTTTTTTTTTGTTTCTCTAGCTGCTTTCAATATTTCATTCTTCTGTTGGATATGTGGACCCTCAGTAATTATATGCCTATGTGTAGATATATATCTATCAATCTAGATCAATCGATAGATATAGATAAAGGTATATATCATGGTCACTTAAGAGTCCTATATGCTTCGTTTATCTGTCAATTTTTTGTTGTTGTTTGAGACAGGGTCTTGCTTTATAGTTCAAACTGGCCCTGAACTCAGTATGTAGCTCATATTAGCCTTGAACTCACAGCAATCCTCCTGCCTCTGCCTCCTGAGAGCTGGAATTACAGGCATGAGCCACCATGCCTGGCATTGTGATTTGTGGTGCCAGGGATCAAACTTGGGACCTTGTGCTTGCCAGCCAGATGCTGGAACCACTGAGTTAAATCCCCAGCCCGTATGTTAAATTCTTTTCTTTTTCCTGTGAAGTTTTCTGCCATTATATCTGTGAACAGTTTTTTTTAATATCTTTTGAATTGTCTCCTGCTTCCTCAGTGACTCCAATCAGGCTATAATTGGCTATAATCTTATCTTCTAGGTCTGAAATGCAGTCCTCACATTCGTTCATCCTACTTTGCAAATTTTCTTTGGAGTTTTTAATCATCTGGACCTCTGTTTAAAGCTGTTTAACAGGTTCTATTGCTTTTGTAATCTAAGATTCTAGTATATTCTTGATCTCTTCTTAAACATTATTAATCATATCTTTCATTATAGACAGTATTTCTGTTTTTATCTCAGAGATTATTTCTGCTCCTTCCATTTTACTAGATCATCTGTTGCTATCTCAGAAAGTCCTGGTGATTGAGCTTCCGTTTGTTCTATTTACCTTGATTCCCCTGTGGTGATGATCTTTGTATCTGGCTGTTTTTTTTTTTTTTCCCCTCATTTCTATTCCTTTGTTGTTGCTGATATTATTGGTTTAATTGCTTGCCTGATGTCTGGACAATGTTTATTGGAAGTCCCTTCCTAATATTTTGAATCCTTAGGAGATGGCTATTTCCTGGGTTGTTCCTCTTGGATCTGTAATGGTATTTAAGTAATTTCAGTTCTGGCACACCATGGGAGGTATTTCAAAAGAAAAATCATATTATCTTTGTTGACAATACAATTACTACCATAACAGTAATGAACACAGTACAGGAAATGATAAGCTTTGCAGATTACTGTTTTGATACCTTTAACTTCATGAGTTACATTAATGAGCATATGATAAAATTTAGAATCCAAAATGTATTTAGAACATCAGGTCCTTCAATATAGTGGCACTACACTTTGGTAATAACAGATCCCTGGGGAGTTAGGAAGGTAGAGAGAAGAGATAGAGTTAGAGGATCTATAGAGATCACAGACTTCAGGAACTTTATAGATGCTAGAGGACAAGAGACAGATGGGACAAATATAAGACAGAACTAAGAACAGCAGGGCCATTTATTTACTCTCTTATAATAATCCAAAAAGAAGAGAAATTAAGGAAGACTGAAACACATTAACTTCTAGGAACTGATTCTGACTAGAAGATAAGAGAGGATGAAAGGACAAGAGAAGTATAGGGGTACCTAACAGCAGCAGGCTAACAGGAGACTACTTTCCTTCTGTAAAAGTAAAGGTAGCTGAGAAGAGAAAAAAACCTGAAACAGGACAGACTCAGCAACAGCAGAGTAATGAAAAAAATATATATTTTAGAAAAAAAAAAGAAAAAGAACAGTAGCAACAGCATTAAAAAAAATAAGAACTAAAAGCGCAGCCAAAAGGGCCCTTTACAGCATGGACCTGTTATGTCCTGTAGATGGTATAGGTAGTAGCATGTATATCAAAGTCAATTAGTCAGAGAGAGACAGCCACCATCCCTTGTCTAGGTTCTGGGTGTATTGCCTGAGTTAAGCTCAATGAACTCTTGCAGGCTTGAACTCTGTAAGAGTCCAGGATGTTGTAGCTGGAACTGACTCCACCCACTCACTGATGGCTATTGTTAACAGAATTCCCTCATTTTTCCAGTGAGTGAGGTGTACAGGGCAAAGGACTGCACTGAAAACTCCTGTCTAGGTTACAGCACAACTGCTGCACTTATTCAGCAGGATTTACCTGTTAGCTAATTTGGTCTGGGAGACCTGGTGTAGTGCCAGCAAGTAAAATCCATTTTGACCTTAGCAAAATCTGAGACTTGCCCCTAATTCTGTCAGTAAATTTCTCCTAACAAGCGAGTAGGGCACTGTGGGACAATTAGAAACTCATAGACATGTGATATATGAGAAGAAGAGTAAAGAATGTAAAGAGTAAAGAATACGGTCCCTTTATTCTCAACTATGGCTATAGACTGAGAGGAGAGTTTTCCAAAAAAGGAAATCAAAACAGAGAAGGAAATGAAAATGCTGGATTATTGCATTTTCCTTTGGTGTTTGGTTGTGGAAGATTCTAGCTGACACCTCTGTTTCCACAGGTAATGGGTGACATTGATGGCTGAATCAGCAGCCCCTCTTCTCCATCTATTTTGGTGCCTGTGGTCTACAAAACTATATATATTGTGCAAATGAGAAAAGGTCCCAGCACATAGGCCACATGTAGCTCAGTGAACATGTGCACAATTAAAGAGGTGATGTTGTTCCACCCCTGCTGATGGTCATGGTCTGACTCGCTCAAGCTGTCCCTGGCCTTGGGGATGAGGACATCTGAAGGTGGCATATTCCTTATCAGGTAGTCTCTGTAACACACAGCTTAAAAAAAGTACATCAAGGAATGTACACAAGCCTGCTGCTGTTGAGGAAATGAAATTGCTGTGGTCAGGAGCACAAGGCCCACATGCTTTAAATTCCCAGTCTCAGCTGGGTGTGCTGATGTATGCTTATAATCCCAATAGCCTAGGCGGCTGAGGCAGGAGGAGTGCAAGTTTAATTCAAGCTTGAGCAATTCAGTGAGACTCTTTCAAAATAAAAAATAAAAAGAGCTGGTGTTATAGCTCAGTGTGAAGGCCCAGTGTTTAATTACCAACAGTAGGGGAGAGAAATCAGTTTCTTCAGGCTAAATACCATGAGAGGGCTCTTTGTCCAGTGTGGTGGCTTAAGGATACTCAGTGCTAAAACTGCTCCTTCTGAGCCTGAGCTATGGGCCTGCTGGGGCTGGCATTACCACGTGGAAGGGTCAAAGCCATTCAGGAATAACAGGCCACAAACCATGAAAATCCGTAATCTTCGTTATCATGATGATTTTCACATTCTCTTTTATACAAAATGAAAGTAAAAATATGGTTTGCAAATTTATAAGTGGCCCAAAGAAGTGAACAACTTCCCAGGATGTTGATTCCAGTGGTGATTCAGCATGTTCTGAGAAAGGCTGCTTGTTCCAGGATACATTGTGTGTGTAGCATGGGGACAAACAGCTGGCTCCCTTGGGTGCTG
This sequence comes from Petromus typicus, assembly GCA_004026965.1. Classification (NCBI taxonomy): domain Eukaryota; kingdom Metazoa; phylum Chordata; class Mammalia; order Rodentia; family Petromuridae; genus Petromus; species Petromus typicus. The sequence goes on from PVIR01003466.1 coordinate 47,372, forward strand.
TGGGTCCCAAACTGACTCAGAGAGGCTAGGGACATGGCTCAGGGGTACCGCTCTCTCCTGACATCCACAGGTCTTGAGTTCAGTTCTTAGGTTTGTAGTAAAATAAGCCAGGGTGGGCAGTAGTCCTATCACTTGCAACCTGGTACATGGAAAACTAGAAAGCCCTGCTGTGCATCTTCTGCCCTCTGGTGGTATACTATGGAGGGAGCCTTGGATTAAGGCTGGGACTCCGGCCACTTTCAGGAGTTCAGCGTCCTCTTATACCCCTGGGGTGAAGGGTGAAAACATTTGAACATCTCTGGCCCCTCCTAGGCTTTTCCTAAACACCTGGCCCCTGAAGGTTGGCTCATTTTTTCCTGGAACACTGATAATGACAGTTCCTAATGACAGAATGTTTGCTCTGCTTGCACTTTGCCATCTACTTTTATAAAGTGTGTCATTTAATACTCCCTAGACCTTGAAATAGCCATCAGTCACAGGTCGAGTGCTTCTAATCGAAAAATCTGAACCTTTGAACAATAACATGATGCCACAAGTGGAAAATTTCATACCTGACTTTATTTGACATCACACTGAAAACACGGGCACCCCAAAATATTGTGTGCAACTGCCTTGAGGTTATATGTGTGGTGTGTAGGAATTTGATGGTTGATGACAGTGCCATCTTGAAAGCCTTCCAACAGTCAGCTAATTCAACGCTTTTGGACAGAATTGAGAGCAAAGCTCTTGCACTGTGTTCTCTGCCTTATGGCACATTACCATGCAGGTGTAGATGAAGGACACTAAGGCGAGTCCAGTATCCTCGGGTCTGAAACAAAGTGCTTCGTGAACAACAGACTAAGGAATATGAGGTGTAAGAAAGTTCATTACAGGAAGAACATGTATCTACTTAGAAAATAAGATCAGTGAGAGGTTCTAAGAACTGATTTTCTGGAAGAAGAAAAAAAAAAAATTAAAAAAACTCCACGCTTCCTCATCACAGGGAATTACCCTCTCTCTTGACTAATATTTCCCATAATCTGAACCTGCCACAAAAAAAGTTCCAAGTATCTTAATTCATATCCATATAAACTTGTCCTATTCAGCCTTCTGTTTGGTTTCTATATCCTGGCTGGATCCAGATTGCTACATTTAATGATGTACATTAAAAGCCTTTATCATAAACAAGCAGAATGGTGAATGATTTTCATAAGATGGTTTAATATTTTACACAACTAAGTTACTTCTAGGTCTTCAAAGGCTAAATCAAAGATATCTGGATTCATAGCCACATGATAAAATTTGGGCCTTCATGAACAGTATCCTCTACTTTATTTATAATCACTGGTATGATCATAAAGCTATATTTTCTTCTATTACTAATTTTTTTTTCAAGAAGAGACAATTTACAAAGAAAATGTTCATTGCATACACTTAAAATTTTAACTTCATTCTTGAGAATTTATGCTAAAGAAATTATTAAAATCACAAAGTGATAGATTTTTTAAATAACTCTAGGAGCCAGGGATTTAGCTCAAATGGTATCAATTCTACCTTGTAAGCACAAGGGCTGGAGTTTGATCCTTGGTGCCACAAAAACCCCTCTAAATATGGGTTTGGCTGAGTAAATTATGTTACTTTCATGAAACAGTAAAAAATTTAATCTCAGAAAGTGCTGCACATGAGAAATAGCTAATCCAGGATTATACAACAACTATACAGGCTCTAGAATTGTATGCTATTTGCTAGCTGTGCTGGCTGTTACATCTTATTCATAGATAGAGGCACAGGACATGTGATTTCTGAGCAGAGCCAAGGTCAGGGCTATTACTCAGAGAAACAGTAACCACTGCATAATATATCCTCTTCTAATGATTCCCCAGGAAAACAATGCAAAAGGGTCATCATAGATAACTGCACATAAGGATGACAGTATGAGGCAAACAGACCACTGAGACTGTCTTAGCTGCAGAGAGAAATAAACTCATTCCTTGAGGTTGCCACTTGCACTCAGCAGAGAAATGAAACATATAAAGGGCAGTCAGTGCCCTTTAGGTTATGTTGAGTTATGCTGAGTCCATGAAATCAGTGCCATGGACTGTCTTTACCAACAACGCTTTTTACATTTTTAGTCTTTGTGCTTCTTGCCTAGTTTTTATGTGGTTACGAAAGACAATCCATAGAGCTGGCACCCTATTCTTGTCTAGTTTTAATGTGAAGCTTTCTCTCTACAAATGTTGAGGTATGTGGCTGCTTTCTGTGTAATTGTATTAATTTGATTAGGAATTAATGTATTTGTTGCTTGAATATTTTCTTTTTATTTATTTATTTTTTTTTTTTTTTGAGACAGGGTCTCACTTTGTAGTTCAGGCTGGCCCTGAGCTCAGCCTCGAACTCACATCACAGCAATCCTCCTGCCTCTGCCTCCCAAGTGCTGGGATTACAGGCATGAGCCACCATGCCCGGCACTGTGGTATGTGGTACTGGTTGCTGTTGGGCATGAGTCTCCACGCCCAGTATTGTATGTGGTTACCGGGGATTGAACCTAGGCCCTTGTGCTTGCAAGACAGATGCCGGAACCACTGAGCTAAATCCCCGGCCCTATTCCTTGAATATTTTATAGTACTTGCCAGTGGAAGTATCTGGGTATGAAATTTTGTCTGGTTTTACAGAAATAAAAATAAAGTTCTAATTATAGTTCAGGTTTAGGTGGGATAAGCAGGATTCTTCTTGGCTCTCCTACTAAATGCAACTATACACCCCTACAGAACACCCCTACAGCAGGTGTATCAGAAGTCTGGAAAGTGACTATCACCAGTTAGAATGGGCTGGAAGAACAGAGTCAAGCTATAACTAAGCTGGCAATGAATTTACCATTTTCTCATACAGTATCCCTCAGCATAACTCAACATAACCTAAAGTTTTCAAGTAGGCCTGGACTGAGAGCACAATTAACTCCAGAGCAGCCTTTCCAGTTCTGGCTTGAATGGCAAAAATGGAATGCCTAATACAGGGAGAGTGGGAAATCACCATTTTTTTATTCTCTCACATTCTAGTGTACAAGAAATCCTGCAATGGCAACAGATGGAGCCTGCAGAGCTAAAATCCTGACAAAGCCACCCTTTCAATCCAATCAGTGATATGGTAATCCCAAGAAATTAGGAGCAAAATCTTCCTCCTTTTTTTCTCTGCCTTCCCATTTCTTGGCTCCAAGCAGAGGTGCACTTGTGGATACATGTGGCACAGTGAGCATAGAAAGCCCCCCAATTTTCTATCTGCAGACTGGAAAATCCCATAGAACCAGAACATCCTGGGAGACCATCAAGAGGAAGAGAGAAGAACACAGGAAAGCAGTACTATAAAGTTGTGTGTAAACACAGGATCATTTTGGAGCCTCTCCAGTGTGGATCTGAAAGCCAAAGACATGGAAAACTAAAAACACAACTACCACTCCAGGACCTAGTCATACACCAGGGAAAGATCTGAGCAGCATGGCAAAGGCATTGAGAACCACGGCCTATTGAATGGATATTGGAGTTTGTGGCCTGATGTCACTAGGTTGACATCTTCTATGACAAGAATAAAAATATTTTTCATAGAATTTAAGTAAAACTCAGCATTTTGTATCATAATATCTAAAATATATCCTAAAATTACATGGCATTCACAGTGACAAGATCTCAACTTGTGTGAGAAAAGAGTATCAAAGATATTTCCACAGATATTTTACATTATTTACTACTGAACAGTGATAGTTTTGTTTCTTATTTTCCACCTGTATTAGTCACTTTTTATTGCCATGACAAAATACCGAACAACCACAACTTAAAGGAGAGATTTCTTTGAGTCCCACCTTCCAGTAGCTTCAGTCCAAGGCTGGCTCACTATAGAAGAAACAGCAGGATGGAAGGATTTGGTGGAGAAAAGGCTCAATCTGTGGCAAGCAGAAAGCAGAGGGAAAAGGAGTCAGAGACAAAAGCATATCCTTCCAGATCATGCCCCTAATGACGCATCTTCAACCAGGCCCACCTCCTAATACACATTTAGCCATGAGTTCTCCAGTGGATTGATCCACCACTGAGCATAGTGCCCCATGATCCAATCATCTCTAAAAGTCCACCTATGGATACATGAGTCTCTGGGTGGACATTTGAGCTCTAAATTATAGCAAAACCTTATACTCAAGAGAGTATACAAACAAAGATTTTGGAATAACCTAACAAAAACTTTACAGTTACTTCATAGTAGAAACAATATTATAAAAGTGTTCCAAGAAACACCCTTCTCCTCAGGAAATGTACATTGACAAAAGCAAAGCTTTGGCCAAACTTATCAAAGCTCAGGTAGTACAAGAGAAAGAACACAAGCATGGCAACCTATCAATTCCACTAATACTTATAGTATGGATAAACCTGAGAAGTGTTATGCTAAGTCCAAGAATCCAGACACAAAAGATGACATATATGCACTTATATTTCATTCATTATGGAAAATATAAAGATAAAACTATAATAGTAGAGGATCAGTGATTGCCAGGGATAGAGACTGACTGCAAATTGCATGGGCATTTTTAGGGATGCCAGATGTGTTCTGAATCATGACTGCACTGGTAGTTATCCTATTACATGTCTTTGTCAAAACTAATTAAGTGAAACACTTCAAAGGAGAAAAGGCTGGTGAGGAAAGAGGCAAAGAATGATAGGATGCAGCTGTGAGCCAGAGCAGACCAAGGATACCAACAACCATCACAAACCGGAAGAGAGCCATGAAACAGATTTGTCCTTAGCACCTCCTAAGGAAAGCTGGACACAGTGCTGCATGCCTGTTATCCCAGCATTGTGGGTGGAGAAGGCAGATGAATCACAAGTTCAAATTAAGCCTGAGCTACTAAGTAAGACCCTGTTTGAAAATTTAAAAAACAAAGGGGTACGGCTGAAACTGGGACTACAGCTCAATGTAAAGGGCTTAAGTTCAATCCCTGCAAAACCACTGCAAAACCAACCAACCAACCAAAGGAAACAAAACAAAACAAAATAAATCTCCACAAGGAACCAACTGCCAGACATAATGGTACATTCTTTTTTATTTTTTTGAGAGACAGGGTCTCACTTTGTAGTTCAGGTTGGCCTTCAGCTCACTATGTAGCCCAGGTGAGCCTGGGACTCACAGCAATCCTCCTGCCTCTGCCTCCCGAGTGCTGGGATTACAGGTGTGAGCCACCACGCCCAGCACTGTAGTACGTGGTACTGACTGCTGATAGGCGTGAGTCTCCATCCCCTACATTATTGTATATGGTTACGGGGTATCAAACCTGGGACTTGCACTTGCAAAACAGGCGCTAGAACCACTGAGCTAAATCCTCAGCCCCAGTGGTACATTCTTATAATCTCGGTACTCTGGGAGGCTGAGATAAGAGGACTGCAAGTTCAAATACTACCTTGGCAATTTAGGGAGACTGTCACACACAAAAAAATAACAACTTAATAATAAAAAAGATGGTATATCTCAGTGCAAAGGTATTCGGTTCAGTCTTTAGTACTGGGGGTGGGAGTAGACATCGATCTTGTTGACACACTGATTTCAGACTTTTGGCCTCCATAACCATGAAAATTTTTTTTCATTAAGCCAACCCAAAACACCTAAAAGAACTTCAATTGAGTCATAAACACTATAATAATCAATGCAAAAGTAGACAGTCTCAATAAATATATGGACAACACAATCTCTAATTTAAAATAACAAAAATTTAAATTCCCACCCAGATAGATCATAGCAAACCTACAAAAAACTAAAGACAAAGCTAGGCATGGTGGGACAATCCTATAACCCCAGCTCTCAGGAGGGTGAGGCAGGAAGATTTTGAAGTTTGAAGCCACCCTGGACTACAGAGTGAGATCCTATCTCAAGAAGAAAGAGAAATAAGGAAAGGAGAGAGGGAGAGACAAAGAACACAAGCTTGAAAGCAGCCCCTTCCACTGTACTCCCACCAGAAACCATTTATCTCAGTAATAGATAAAGAAAATTTCCAAAGGGATAGAGACAGCTGAAAAATACCATAAAATAACAGGATCTAAATGGCACCTATTTAATACCCCATCCAACAAAAACAGAACAGCATTATTTCCAAGTACACCTAGGATGTTTACTGAAATAGACTGTATCCTGAGTCACAACATACTTAGAAGTGATATAAAATATAAGAGTGATATAAAATATATTCTAGTTTAATGTAGAATAAAGCTAGCAATGAAAAAACAACTACACACTTGAAAATTAACACTTACAGGGATTTAGCTCAGTGGTTCTGGCGCCTGTCTTGCAAGCGCAAGGACCCGGGTTCCATCCTCGGAAACCACATACAATACTGGAGACTCACGCCCAGCAGCAACCAGTGCCACATACCACAGTGCCGGGCGTGGTGGCTCACGCCTGTAATCCCAGCACTTAGGAGGCAGAAGCAGGAGGATTGCTGTCATGTAAGTTTGAGGCTGAGCTCAGGGCCAGCCTGAACTACAAAGTGAGACCCTGTCTCAAAAAAAAAAAAAAACAAAAACAAAAAAAAGAAAATAATTTCTTCATTCACTGAACTAAGCTTCTATGGTAAGAAATAAGAAAAAGGAAAAGACAGGAAATAACAGATGGTAGAAATTAATGAAAGTAGAAACAAAACAGAGAAAATTCATAAAGCCCTAGGTTGTTTCTTTGAAAAGATCAATAAAACACAAATCTCTAGGAAGACTGGAAAAACAAAAAGAAGACATAAATTATCAATAGGAGTCCCTGTTTAGCAAGGAAGATGCATAAAAATCCTTAAATGCTTAAGACCATGGACAGTAGAGAACACTATTATGCTTTTTTCTGATAAGGTTTAACATACAATTTATAAATTAGACACAGAAATGAACAAAATAATATAACTATTACAAGCATAAGTTGAATGAATATTATACAACCTGCTTCCCTAGTTCTGAGGCCACAGTCCTTGGTCTGAACCATATTTCCATCATATTCAGGTCTCTAGCTGATAGCCTATCATGTGATTTGTAAGCCTCCATATTCATAAGAGCCAGTTCTAATAAGTCAGACATCTACCTATCAACTTCCCTTTCTCTATATTCTACTGGTTTTGTCTCTGAGGAGTTCTGAATCATGTGTCATGACATTAATCTATCACTATAATACTGGAAAAACTTCATTGCCTTAAAAAAAATCTGTGTTTTACCTATTTATTTCTCTCTGCAAGGTCCAAAAAAGAGATCTTTTTGCTGACTGCATCATTTTGCCTTCTGTGAAATGTGCTGGTTCTTTCAAACTGGTGGCCTTCGCTTAAAAATATGCATTTAATTCTTCTGTGTCTTTTTGTGACTTGAGAACTCATTTTAATACTGGATACCATTCCACTGAGTGGATGTACCACAACTCCCCCCACTCAACTCATCTACTCACTTATGGAAAGATATCTCAGTTGATTTTGCATTCAGCAATGAGTAAATCTGCTATTAAATTATGTTTGCATAGATGTAGCTTTCAACTAATGATGAAGTGTGCAACCCTAAGATAAAACTACTAGCAATATTCTTCATTGATGACAAAAATAATACACTAACAATTAAGAGAAGATAAGACTATTTTACTTTGACCTATTTTCATTCCATAGTTGGCTGGCTCCAAGGCAGGATAGCTTATGTCATGGCTTGTGATTATATGTCTCCTCAATACCTGATAAGGTCACAAGTGGGGCTTTCTCAGAGGTGGCTAGATCTAGCATGTGTGATTGTGTCATGGTGCAATGATAGGATTAAGGACAGGATTAAAGGTGTCTTATCTGGTCTAAAGGTGGGTAGCTTGGATACCATGAACTGCTTCTCCTGTGCAACGCCCCTCTGCCATGCCACTGTACTTCGAATCCAGCCAATTATTAACTGAAATCACAACAAATTGTGAGTGAAATAATCTTTCCTCCTATAACCTTAGGTATCTGTCGGGTCCTGTTCCCGAGGGCTACTCATCTGGCATCGAACCACAGGCGGGGGTCATCACGAAGAGACGAAATGATGGAGAAACCGGTGCTCTCAGCCCTTATATACAGCCCCACTTCCTTGTTTTCAACCGCCCCCCAACAAGCCCCATAGGGGGTAGTCTTTGTCTATTTGTTTTCCTTTAATCACTGTGGCCCGAGGGGCCCGCTGTTTAATGTGCTGCCTTGCACTTCCTTTATGGAGCCAGCGTTGTTTAGCCTCAGGGGACCCCCACAGGTATCAGGTATTTTGTCTCAGCAACAAGAAAAGTAATGAAGATAGAATTTGGTACCAGACAAGTAGGGTCACTGCTGTGACTACCTGACCATGTGGTTCAGAGGCTTTGGAACTAGCTTGAGGGGGAAAGTTTAGAAAAGTTCAGAGATGCCAGCTGAAAAAGTAACTCTGGAAAACTATAGGTCGTACTTGATTACAGATTCTGGTCAGAGCTCAGGAGACCAGAACAATGGCAGAAATGCTGCTGGTAGAGACCAGCCTCCAGAGGTTTCAGCTAGGAAGGACTGCATCAACTGTTAGACTTCAGACAATGTGTGTTATGGCTTGGCACAAAGTTTGTCTACATTTTCCTCATTTCCAGAGACTTTGCCTGAGACTACAGGTGGCAGACTAATCTTGCAGAAGAAATTTCAAGGCAGTCTAATGTTGAATTTGTGTTATGGGTACTACTGGGGTCTTTTAACTAGATTTATATTGAGAATCAAGAGCAAAGACCCCAGCAGAAGGATTCAAACTGTTGTTTGGTTAGAAAGGAAGCTCTAGTAAATGTGTGACCTGCAAAGATGGAACAGAGGAGAAATTATTTGCTGAAAAGACTAGCATGGAAAACACCAAGTATTTCAGAAGAAGATAATAGAAAAGATGGTCTTAAGATACTATAAAAACCAGCTGGACTCTAGCCTTTACAGTCTCAGAGTTGCAAAGGTGAAAGACTTTGGCTGAGAAGACAGCCTCTGAGCACCTGGTTCCAGAATGGTGGTGGCCGAGGTAATTTGTTCCTTGGGATTAGGTTCATTATTGGCCTATTCAACTGGAACATCAGCACTCATAATCCTTACAAAAGCCCCACCTTTGTGCTAGTGAAATTTTGGGGCAGGACATCTAGACATACATTGTAATCAACACTGCAAAACAGAACTTTTAAAGATTAAATTTTTTTCTTTTAGAGTAACTTCTCCAAACTTCTTCCTGCTAAGCATAGAACCAAAACCCTCTCCTCTCCTCAGCCATAAGGAAGTGACAGAGTGTACAGATGTTGATACTAGGGGCCCTGAAGCCCCCAAAGAAAGGGGAAATTGAGCTGAAGATGACTGGAGTTAATACAAAAGCATAGAAATCTGCACTGTCTCTCTGCTCCTCTCTCCTCTGTTCCTTACCACAAAGGACCTGTACCCACCTGTACAAGAGGAGAGATGGTGAATGAGGCAAATGGACCTCTCCATCTCCTAGCCACCTAGTTTTAATTCCTTTTTCTTTTTTACCAAAGTATATGGCCTCCTTTGATTTGGTCAGTGGTAAGCAAACAAACCTGAGCAGATGAACCTAAGTGGTTGGTAACAAAACCCTAACAACTAGCTTTGTAAGGAGCTGCCAAACTATTTTCTACAATGGTTGCAACTTTGCATTCGTAGCAGGAATAACTGAGCTTTTGTTGCTTTGCATCCTTACCAACATTTAATGTCAGTATTTTTTATTTTAGCTATTGTAGTAAATGTATAGTATGGTACTGAGGCAGGAGATTAGGGTGTCAATCATGGAGACCTGAAAGATAAGAGCCAGAGCCCTATACTCAGAAAATACTACCTTTTCTGGAGAACTCAAGCAGGTTTTTGATAAAATGGCCTATAACTCCTGTCAGCCTAAGGTGTGGAACATACAAAAGATGCTGCCACTATGCTCTTGACCCTGTGCTAAGTGGCCTGCTCTCACACTGCAGTGTATTTCTACTTTATTATATATATTGAGTTTACTGGTACACTGTTATCACATTCATCATTGAGAATCTGTACGTGTACATGATATATATTCTTTTCAATTTCTATCCCCTCCTTTTATCCCTGTACCCCCATAAACATAAGCTTTCTGTTTTTTCCTTCTTACTTTCCATTTTTTCTTACCTTTCTTTCCTTTGTCCTGTGTACTTCTACTTTTAACTGGCCGACACTTACTGTGCAGAGCATGTTTCTTTTCATACCTTTAATACATGTAAAAACCTTGGTATCTTTTGGCCTTGTCTTGACCTATTCTTTGTTCAGGACAGACCTAGAGATCTCACTTCTAGAAAGAGACTCCTGAACACTGTTTTACCTTATATTCTCCTGTTACCTGAGGTGGCCCATCTTTGCACGTCCTTATCTGCAGAGGCTTCTGTGAAGAACTTTTGCCCACGTCATAACAGGTGTGTACTTTCATACTGTTGCACGGTAAATTTTTAAAATTATGTATTTTGGGTGAGAATACTTTATCAGAGTTCTCTTTTAAATCTTTCATTCTGGTCGGTGGCTGGTCTTCTCCGACACCTACATGTTTAGGTGTGTAATCCTTGTGCATATCACTGAATAACTTACTTTCGAGAGAATCCTAATAGCAGGGATTTTGTCTTTAGCTTGAGATTTCATAACTATCATTTTAAAGGGCTGCAACTTTATCACAGCTGACCTTAGTGTGTTAATCAGCCTAGGGTTCTGGCTGGAATTCCCCTGCAGCTTCTTCTCACTGTACCCATCCAGTGTCTCCAATCAGCAGGGGTTTCTATTTCCTCCAGCAAGAAGGCAAAGTCAAGCCCTGACCCCTCGCCGGCGGGCCTCCAGGATGTAGGTGTCAGCCCGGCGCGCAGGAGGCTGGGCGGCGGCGGCGCGCGCTCCCTCGCGAGCACGAGCGGGGGTGGGGCCGAGCCGCGGTCCCCGCCCCGCGAGTGCCCTCAGTCACAGAGCGGACAGCCGAGGGACTCCCGGGCGCGGCCGCTCGTGTCGGGCCCACTGCGGCGTGGGCGGCGGAAGGGCGCGTGACTCAGGGCGGCGGGGCGACGAACGGACGGGCACGGCCTCCGCCGGCCCGAGCGCTGTTCCCGCGCCTCCCGCGTCGGAGCCGCTAGTGCGCCTCGGCGAGGCTGCCGCGCCGTCGGAGCGACTCCCGACTCGCCTCCGTGTCGTCCTTCCCTTCCTCATTCGAACCCGGGAGAGTCAGTGACTGAAACGAAAGAGACTCAGGTGCGTGAGAGCTGAGGCCCAGGCCCACTGAGGTTCCCGGGCGCGGGCTTCCGCAAGGGGCGTGGCCTCCCGGCCCGCCGAGGCGGCGGGCGTGGCCTGGCGCGCGGAGGCCGGCGGTGGGCGGGGCCTAGAGTGTTCCCGGAAGTCGGCTCGAGCCGCTAGCTGTCCACCTGCGGGTGGGAGCCTGGGCACTTCTCTTCCGTGCTGGAGCTTCGGCTCAAGTCCCCATGGCAACAGAGATCTGCCCTTCGCCCACGTTTATGGCGTGTCTTTGTTGTTATGGTTGTTTTGGTAAGGATGCTAGATTCTTACTGCGGTATTATTAAGCAATCTTCGTTCTCTCGCCCTAACAGGATTATGTAAATAGCTCTAGCTGAGACCTCTTTCTAGCCATTTGAAAGATTCTTTCGCTGTTGCACTTGGGGTCGCGGTAGGGTCCAAAGACAGTCAAAAGAATTTCTGCATAATCTTAGATGCGAGTTGGCAAAGGAGCAGTCAACAGCCTGGCGAACCAAGTGACGATCTCTCAACTCTAGGATGTTTCTTTGACCGTCATTAGCGTTTACTTTTGTGAAGTGCTGCAGCCCCTTTTAGGGTGTAGGAAAGAATGAGGGCATCCTCATATCAGCGTTTCCTAGAGCTTCCTGCCTCTTGCTGATCGCGGACTCTGCCTGGCAAAGACATTTCTCTTGGGCAATGCATGTAGCTGCTTTAATCAAGAAATTTGAAGGAGCCCTTTAGTGTTTCACTGTTCCTACTTCTCTGGTTTACACTGAAGAAACCAACGCACGGACTGAATTTTTGAAATATAGAGTGACTTATTACTCACCTGTATTTTGTACTCACTAGGAAGGTGTACACAATAAGGAAGAAACAGTGGCTACTTAGAAATATGGAGTACTGCAGCTGTTCTACACAGGAAGAGTGAAGACTAGGCTTGCTTAAAATTTGGAGTGATTTTTTCATTTTTATTACTGCACTTGATTGAGCCCCAGAGAGAATGTTATATACCTTCAAGATTGGGGTTATTAACGAGTCTAAAATACCTATAGTTGGTAAGGTACTATTTGATATTTATTAATCTGCAATGTTAATGCCACCAATGTGATCCAGGAATTTGAAACTAAAAACATAGCTATTGTACTTTGGTTGGATATCATATTCTGGAGGAAAGGGCTGACTGTATTCATGTGTAGAAAATTGACTTTTGAGCCATATTTTTTCATATCTTTAAAAGATAAGTCTGTCCATTCCTTCATATTTCTTTTTTTTTTAATCTTTATTGGTACATTAAATATACACATCGTGATTGCACTCCATAATGAGGATTTGTACCAGTATAAGACACAACTTAATTCTCATTTTTTCCCATAGCCCTACCCACCCTACCACCCCCCCATATACATATTCCTTCATATTTCTAACAGTAGTATACTCATTTAATATAGGCAAGTAAGGCTGTAACATTGGATCTTTGCATCGGGATTTTTCCAAAGTTATTGCTTGCTTATTCAGAGAAACAGCATATCCTAGAGAACTGATGGTGGAAGTTTGAAAAGGCAAGATTTTATCCCACTACTACTTCAAGTGAAGTATTTAACCCCAAGTAATAGTTTCATTTGCAAATTGGAATAATAAAATTTATTTCATGGGATCACAATGTTCTAATGTATATGATCATGGCTGGTTAAGCAGTTTAAATATCATTTCTTGCCAGTCACCTGGCTCTTCTTGCTCAAGATTCTTTTTTATTTTTCTGGAAAAGGTATAATGTAGTACAGTGTCTGCCTGGTGAGTCCTTGAGTTTGATTCCTGGTACAAAAAAAAGAAGAAACTTGCAAAAGGTCATCTAGGATCCCGGAATAAAACTAGAATTTATTAGCAAGGAGGGAGCATCAATATATAGGCAGTTAGTATTTTTTATCACATGTTCATTATATATGATCATCATTGAAAAATGGGGGAGAGTTAATTTATTTTAAAAGTGCGTGGTGGCTCATGCCTGTAATCCCAGCACTTGGGAGGCAGAGACAGGATTGCTGTGAGTTGAAGGCTGAATTCAGGGCCAGTCTGAGCTACAAAAGTGAGATATTGTCTCAAAAAAAAAGTGTAGTCATTGAAAGGTAAATGCACATTTAAAATCTTTTACTATATAAACTTTAAATGTAATCTTTAAATGGTAAACTGAAATTTCTTGCTATTTCCCATTAATTTCAATAGAAGTACTTCACACTTCCCTGAGCCCCTAAATTAATATACTTTATCCAGAAATATTAGCCAGAAACATTAACAATATCCAGAAATATATCCAAATATAGCCAGAAGCATAAAAAATACCATTAAAAAGGACACAGACCATTAGCTGAAATTAGTTTTAGTATGGCTTTCGACTTGAAATTCAATGTTTTTGTGGCACTTGAGTATCGCTCAGCTACTCAGGAGGCTAAAACTATTTGGTACCCAGCAAGAAACAATATTAAAATGAGTTTAACCAACCCTGATCATATACATTAGTGATCTCTATAGTAAATTTTATTATTTTAATTTAAAAATAAGAAACTAATACTTGGGTTAAATGATTTACCTGAAGTGCTGGTGGAATCAGTTTTGTCCTTTCTCTCAAACTTCCATTTCAGTTCACTAACACATGCTATTTCAGTTAAGGTGAGTCAGAGTTGAGGGTGTGGTAGAGCTAGTGTGTGAAGGCCTGAGTTCAGTACCCAAGTTGAATCACTTCTGGGGAAAAGGAGGCGGGACACGAAACACAAAAGAAATAATTGAAAACCTACTGCAGAATATATAAGGAGAACACCAGACTATACCAGCAAACCAGAGGACTGTGAGAACTGACTTGGGTCAGGAGCCTCACTTACAGGAGCATCGACACACCCAGGAGCCTTCTTTCCCACCTCACCGAGCCTGCAGGAGGCTGTGGATGTCTAAATTGGCCAGCACTGGTAAGATTAAGGCAATACCACCTGGGCTGAAGGACAGATACCACCCAGAATCCATACAGCTGGACTCTTACCCTGGGTGGGCATATTTCAAGATGTGATTGAAGTTTACTATAGGCACTTTGTATTGTGACTAAATGGATCATTCATAACTTCCTTTGTCCTCTGCACATAAAAGTTGTTCTGCATGCTTTTGCTATTCTGTGTAATGTTACCAAGAACATCATTTGTATAACTTCATAAACATCTCGGATTTGATTTCTCAAAGAACTACTGAGTCAAGGAATACTTGTTTTTCAAACATAATTTTATTATAAATGTAAATTTTGTTTATTGTGGAAAATACAGTAAAAGTATAGAGAAGCAAAAATTGCCTTTCCATGCAGCTAAAAATCCTTATTACTCTTTCAGTATCTTTCCCGTGCCTGTGTCTGTGTGTCCTCACCACAGCCTCATCCTCACAAGGACCAGCCAGTGTGGAGCTCTTGGGCAGAGTCCCAGAGAATGCTGGCATTGCAAGGGAGTCAGGATGAGTACCTGATGAGCAGCCCAGCTAACCAGAGCCAAAACACTACAAAGATATTTTTGCATATTTTTTCTCATATAATCCTTACCTGACCAGTGAGGAGGCCATTATCATCTCCTTTCACGTTGAGGAAATTGAGCGTGAAGTAACTGTCACAAGAGTAATGAATTACAGAGCTGGAGCTCACTCTCACAAGAGGAGACTGCACTCTGTGCTGATGCTGTTATGGCACCTGCTATCTCACCTTCAGTCTGGGCCTCACCCTTTCCCAGCAGCCTCCACCCTTTACCTGGCAGCCCCCTCCTTCCCCTCCCTGTCCCTGTCTCACAGGTGTACTTTCCTGGAAGATACTTAGCTTGCTTGGCAGTGCCTTACGTCATGGGGAAGGTGGGCCAGCAATGCCAGCCTAGTGTAGCAGTCCATGGGTGTTATCTGGACAGCCTTTGCACAGGTGTAGAAGGTTACTTACCTGAGCCATCTGCAGCAGGCCATTGAACAAAACTGTAGACAGCCTGTTCACTTTGAGAAAGTTCTTCCACCGTGGTACTTTTAAGTACTCACTTCTCTCCAACATCGTACTGTGAAAAACAATAAAGTGCAAAGTTCAGAAGATTTTACAGTGTACTCCCACATGTACACTACAAGTGTTATAGTTTTTCTCTGCTTGCTTTATCACGTATTTGCTTGAGTGCTTCAACATGCCATGCTCCACTACAGTGGAGTTCCATACATTTACAGATTTCCGTTCTGATGTAGAATTTATCTGCTGGTCTGAAGAGTACAGTTGTGCCTCTGCATCCTCAGGGGATTCCAGGACCCTTCATATGCAGAAATCTGAAGATGCTCAAGTCCTTTATATAAAATAGCACAATATTTGCATAGAACCTACATAACCCTCCCGTATACTTTACATCATTTCTAGATGACTTATACTACCTCACGTGGTATAAATGCTATGCAGATGCTTGTTACATTGTTTAGAGAATTGTAACAAGAATAAAACCTCTATGTATCCATTGCACATGCGGTTTTTCAAGAATATTTAATGTTGGCATCTGATTAAATGCACAGACGTGGAACTCCCTGATATGGAGGGCTGAACACCTGCTGTGTACTGCCACATGCCTGTGTCTGCACAGCCTTGACTTCTTCTGACATCACAGAATGCTGTCATCCCCACAAGTCTCCTCTTTGCCTTGCCTTCCACTCCTCACCCTGCCAGCAGGCAACCAGTGCTCTTCTTCCACTGTAGATTAGTTTTGCCTGTTCGAGAACTTCATATAAAGGAAAGTATATAGCATGCGTTCTTCTGTACTACTCTTCTTTTACCCAGCATCATGTTTTTGCATTATATCTGTGATGTGTATCATTCAGCTCCTGTTCACTGCTGGGTGATACTACATTGTGTAATATTTTTTCATGCTCCTTCCTGGTACAAGCCTGTCTCCTCTTTGCAGCTGTTATGAATAAAACTGCTTCCAAACATTGTGCGTCTTTTTGCAAGTGTGTTTTCCTTTCTTGTGGGAGTAGAATTGCTGGGTCATAGTTTATAAGGGTGTGTTTGTTTAGTTTTATAAGAAACTGTCACACCTTTTTCTCAAGTGGCTGTGCCAATTTATACTCCTACCACCGATGTAGGAGAATCCCAGCTGCTTATTGCCAGTACTTGGCTCTGTCTTTGTGAGGGAGTCAGGATGAGTACATACCTGGATTTTGGCTATCCGGATAGGTGTGTATTGGTAGCTCACTGTGACTCCCAGGTGATCTTATTCTTCATTTTAATTTGAGGAATAGAAGAAAAGGATGGAAGAAAGGTGAAGCAAATAGTGCTGTTCTGAGACCTGTCATCAAATACGATGCAGCACAACACATTGTCCAAATCTTCATTCTTTCAAACCTCTTCCTATTCAGAGAGCATTGTTCTTTATTTTATAGTCTTCTGTGTCCTTTTCTCATAATCACTTTATTTTCTAATGCAGCTGAACAGGATGATTACCTGAAGTTCTTACCTTTCATGGTACCTAGTGTTGCTCGTTGTTGTTATTGGCTATGTCTAGCTCATAGTGAAGTTTTCTTTTGTGGTTTCTAATTTTGGACAGAGAGGCTCATGTTACATTAAGGAGTTTTTTTTGTATGGGGATCCTGTCTGGCCTAATTTAAATGAGTGTTTTTGGCTCCAGTGGTATAACCTGTTATATGTCATTATCCTGTGGCTACTTTCTACACAAAAGTTCTTAGTTTGGAGGAGGTCTGCAATAGATGATCATGACCCTCTAAGTTCAAAGCCCAAATCAATTTCAGGATAGCCCCAAGCTTAGGAATGCAGAGACATGTTTTTATCCCCCATGATTAGGCTGAGGTAGATGAATTCCTTTGCCAGTGGGCTGCTTTTCTCCCCTGAGCAGCAGCATGGTGAGGAGAGCTGTGTCAGGGGAGTCTACATTCTGACCCTTTTCACTTGCCTGCCCTCACCCCAGCTGATGTCCCTGGTTGGGCTTGGAGCCCTGGATGTCTAGATGGTGAGGGTGGCCTGCGGGGCTTCCTCACGGGCCACTGCTCCTTGTCCAGTGCTGTTTATTTTCTGTTCCTGGAATTCTTTTTCTCTCCAATGAGTTAACTGTGCATTTGAGCAGACATTTGAATTTTTATGTTCTCCCACACATGTAGGTCTTCTGTAGTGGGAAGGTTTTTAATTCTTCCTGTGCACCATATTGCCAGAAATGAAAAGCCTGGGACATAAAAACTATGGTCTTCTGTAATTCTTAGAAAACAGCTCATCTTAGAGATTATGTCACCTATCCTCAGAAGAGCAAACACACCAAGTATGTGGGTTTTTTTGATCGAGACCTGTTTGCCCTAACGTGTTCTCTGTTTTCTTACAGGGCACAGCACCAAGGAAACACAAAAAGGACAGTGGTGTGTTTTGGGGCATTCTGAGCATTTGGAAAGCAAGCAAACATGTCTTTGGATGACATTAAGATGAATTCCAGCGACCTTCTGCAGAAAGAAGATCTAGACAGTGGAGGCTTCGGGGCAGTGTCCTTGTGTTACCACCGGACGCATGGATTTGTGATCCTGAAAAAGGTGTACACAGGGCCCAAGCGCATGGAGTGAGTTGGGAGCAGAGGCTGAGTCCGGGTGCCCAGCTGGCCTCAGAGAGCAGTGATCTCGGAGGGTTCATGGAATAGAGGTGCCTGGGTTTCAGGATGAGGCAAACCTTGGGGGAGTCTGAGTACAATGACTCTATGCCAAGAGTAATGATAACCCTTGTTACTGTCATTCACTCTGATCAGGGTACTGAAACCATTTAGTAAAAAACTAGCAAATCATGGGAAAGAAACATGGGAAGGAAAAAACACTGATGCAGAGGGCAATGTAAAGGAAATGAGAAGAATCCATGAAGACAAGCTTACTTGCTTTACATTTTGGCAAGGACCCGTCCTAAGCATGAAAAAAAGAAAGGCAGATTCAGTCGTGAAAAGTCCCAAGAACCCACTCTAAGGGAGGCAATGGAAGGGCTTTCCCTCTGTCCTCCCTGTAGCAGGCTGAGCAGGCTTACATTCCATCACGCGCTTTCCTGTCATGTACTGTCCAGCAGTGTTCTGTGCAGGCCACTACTCTGCTCATGTGCCAGGACTGGAACAGCAACATGGAAGTAAAGCAGCCTCCTGCTCAATAATGCTGTGGGCTCTACCCAGGGACACCAAAGGAGACTCGGGTGTAACAAAGTGTGTAGCAGTGCACAGAGGCTCTCAGGCTCTGGGGAGAAGCTACTTGTGTCCTCCTCAGCATGGTGCCTTTCGGTCCACAGGTACAATGAGTCCCTCCTGGAGGAGGGGAAGATGATGTATCGACTGAGTCACAGGCGTGTGATGAGGCTGCTGGGTGTCATCATCGAGGAAGGGAACTATTCCCTGGTCATGGAGTACATGGAGAAGGGCAACCTCATGCACGTGCTTAAAGCCCAGGTAGTGGACAAGGGTCTTCTCCATACAGTCCTGGGTGCTGACTGGCTGTTACAGTACTATTGGGCTGCCTATAGCTCACTGATGTAACATCATTCTTTTGTGAGTTACTCCACAGTTTGTTAGATTTCCTGAAGTCAGTCTTTGTTAGAGAATGTGTGTGTCTGTATACCAATAAGGATCAAACCTAGGGGTGCTCTACCGCTGAGCTGCATCTCCTCCTCTCAATCCTTTCTTATTTTTAAAAATGTTGACACTGTGTCTTGCTAAATTGCCTGACCTGACTTTGAACTTGTCATTTTCCTGACTTAGCCTCCTGTGTACCTGGGGTTGCACCATTGCTAGTTCTTAGGCCTTCCTTGCCTTGCTGAGGAGCGTGGTTTCTCTCCTTCCATCCCTCTGATACTTTCCTTTGTCCTTGCTCAAAAGGTCCCCTGTCTGTGTGGTGTTGTGGCTGACTTGTTACCACACCTGCCAGCCTAGAGGGCCAATCTTCAGGAGCGCATAGTTTGACGTGGGGTTTTCATGCAACAGATGATAAATACGGGTTAATTGATGATGGTATGTACACTGTCTGGACAATGACAGACATTCATGAAAGTATCGGCACTGCACAGAATTTAAAAAGAAAGTGGAATATCCGTGACTGTTCTTTGATAGGATTTAAGAAAATTTATTACAGGTTAAACATAGAACACAAGCTGCAGCAGAAACTGTGAATAAGATTTAAAACAGAAAAGTTAAACTAGTTTACCAAAACCAAATAATTTAAAACTACTTTTTAAAAGTTATGGACCTGTTAAGGTTGTGGGCTGGAGATTTAGCTCAGTGGTTCTGGTGCCTGCCTTGCAAGCACAAATTCCGGAGTTCAATTCTGGTAACCACATACAACAATGCCAGGCATGGTGCCTCACACCCACCAGCCATCAGTACCACATACCACAGTGCTGGATATGGTGGCTCACGCCTGTAATCCCAGCACTTGGGAGGCAGAAACAGGAATGCTGAGTTTGAGGCTGAGGTCAGGACCAGCCTGAACTACAAAGCAAGACCTTGTCTCAAACAAACAAACAAACAAAAAAAAAGATCAAGGTCTTGTGCTAGTGTTCAGTTCTAACCAGAATGATGTCAGCAAGGAAGGGAGGCAGGTAGGAGTGACAGTGTGGCATAACGGTGTCCAGGTAGACATCCCAGTTCTGCTGTGGCATGAGCATAGGATGCCACCCATTGCAGCCTGAGACAGAGGGTTCCAGTGTGATGGACAAGAGAAAGTAATGGTGTTCCCAGCAGAGACAATGCTGAGGCAAGGAGTAAGGACAGGCAAACTCAAACCCGGAGCTATCTGAGGATAGATTGTGTAGATTGACAGAAGGTGGTTGTTTGTTTGGCATTTTCCCTTTCTCCATCTTTCCCTCCCGTTTCACAACAGCCAAGTCAGTAGATCTCTTTCACAAGTACAGACCCTATTGGAAGAAGAGGTGACCACTTAGATCTATTGTACTGTAATTCCTCAGACTGCTCTCTTCCCTCAAACCAGCTGAGATCAGCAATGTGAAAGGAGACATTTTAGTTGAGAATAAACTTTTTAAGAAAACAGGCATTACGCTGGGCCAGGAAATGATAAGGTGCACCGGTGGGGGATCAGGAAGTATCAGGAGGGCCCAAGACAGATGAGGAAGGGGTGGGAACACCAGCTTTGCTTGCTCAGAACTTTTTCCTAAGGCCAAAAGTGTACCAAGGAAGAAAATAGATCCTTTCTGCTTTTTGTACAATGACCCAGTTATTAATTCATAGGTCAGCTACATTATGTATTAAATATGGCTTGAAGGGTAGACTTGAAATCTGATCCTGTAATGTAAATATTTTTTCTGTTAATCATCAGTGTACAGATACTTTTAGGAAACATCCTGTTTATAAACTGGTTTTTCATTGTTATGCAAAAATAAAAATAACTACCAAAATAGAAACTGCAATTGCTTATACTAACATGGAAGATACAGTTAAAATACAACTAAAAACAACCTGAAGTTGTACAATAGCTTAAAGGGCTTGACATGAAGTCAATGATAAATAGCAGTTCACTTTAGCATACTTTTAGAATCATGTCTACAACATAGACTTTTACGTGGTTGTAATTAGTGCAGACATATTTCCTGTGGTTCGTGTGGTTAATGTAAATAAGAATGTCACATCCTATGGGTATGCCATAGAAAATGTTTGTTCGTGTGTTCATTTTAGGTACCATTCTAGGGATTAAGGACACAATCTTAAGTCTTGGAAATAAATCTTAATTGTATAGTATTTTTATATACCATGAAATTGGCATGGAACTTTTGTTTTTACACTGACAAGATACCACATCAACACCCTTTAGCCCCCAGAATGGAATCTCTGGAAGGGGCAGTTGTTCCACAGTGATAGCAGCGTTACAGGGTATCTAGTAGAAATGTGGTATCTCTGTCCTCAGGTTTGGATCCCAGCACTCTTCGATGGAGTTGTTGCCTGTTTGGTTATCTTCTTTGTACAAATATGTTCTCATTTGTTTCAGATCAGTATCCCACTTTCTGTAAAAGGGAGAATAATTGCAGAAATTATTGAAGGAATGTGCTACTTACACGGAGAAGGTGTGATACACAAGGACCTGAAGCCTGAAAATATCCTTGTTGATAACGACTTTCACATTAAGGTAAACCTTACTTAGGCTCTAGGCTTCTAGGAGGTTAATTTCAGTTCTCCTTTTCCATTGTAAATCCATTTGTGTAGATGGTAAATGAGAGAGGAAGACCTTGCTCGGTGTGTGACTCTCCAGGAGGTGCAGGAGAATAGGCTTGACAGGGCTGGGAGACAACCCTAAGGATGTAGTTGACACCTTTAGCCAAGGAGCAGATCTGAATGGCATAGGCAAGCAAACCTCTCCCCTAGATTTTGTTTTCCTCCTCTGTTGGACTTTTAGATGCAGTGCACACAATCAAGAGTTGCCTTGTTTTCCCCAAATAGGCCATCTATTTCCCCAAATAGGCCTCATCATTTTTCCAGGGAATCTGTATAACTGAGACTTAAAATGCAGAGGAATATGGAGGGCTGTCTGGGAGGTCCCTAGAACTCATATATGGCCATACAATCAGGTCAGCAAGAACTGGCCATTTGAGTATCAAAGCCTCTGCTTTGAAATTCGGCTGGTGTCAACTTCCTTGTTTATTTTCATCTGCTGCATTTTTTAAAAAAATTAATTTTCTTTTGACAACTCTTTTCATTGTTATAAAAAGAACAAAAGAAAGAAATTTTTTTTGTTCACTCCAGGGCAAAATTTAATGGATAAGCAGCACATTAATCGGTTTTGGCAACTGGAATCTAACTACAAGAACCCTAGTGGAGGGTGGGAACGTAGCTCAGTGTGAGCGCTTGTCTAGTATGCCAGGGGTTCCTTGTCCACAGCCACATTAAAACCTAGATCTGGAAAGGAGAAGCGGGGGTGGGGGACCTCAAAACCTACCTACAAGATTCTGCTTCTGACACTGAACTGTGAACCGGTTTTTATCTAGTGTCTTTAAAGAAGTTTAAGTTAACATCCTGTCTCATATTACTAAAGGTTAAAATCTGTGTTTCAGGGCCGGAGATTTAGCTCAGTGGTTCTGGCACCTGTCTTGCAAGCGCAAGGACCCGGTTGGATCACCCCCCCCAACCACATAACAGTACTGGGTGTGGAGACTCACACCCACCAGCAATGAGTACCACATACCGCAGTGCCGGGCGTGGTGGCTCACGCCTGTCATCCCAGCACTTGGGAGGCAGAGGGAGGAGGATTGCTGTGATGTGAGTTTGAGGCTGAGCTCAGGGCCAGCCTGAACCACAAAGCGAGACTCTGTCTCAAAAAAAAAAAACTAAAAAAAAAAATCTGTGTTTCAGATAACTGCATCCCATACTGTGCTTTCAGTTTGATTAGATTTCTAGAAAGAGAACTGGAACTGTCACCTTTGGTTCTTAACCATGTTCTTCTGTCATTTTGCCCTGCCATCTCCCTCTTTGCTCATGTCTGACCATGGTATTTGTCTGTACTTTTCTGGGTTTGTTTTCCACCTTCCTTCCCATCCTATCCTGTCTTAGATTCAGGTTACCGACTCAGAAAAGGAACACCACAGCTCTTGTTTTCAGTGTGTCTTTGGGATCCTTGCAGACTTAGATCCATAGGCCTCTGGATGACATCTGGGGAATAGAAGTGTAGTAGCTAGTCTCTATCTGCTACTGATCGGCTGAGAAGAAAATAATGTTTGTCCATCAAGCCCCAAAAGTAACTGAAACACATATGCAGAATCTGATTGTAAACACATTGTGTTATGAGTATCATGGTAAAAATCTTTTCTGCTTCCCCCTCCTTTAACTGCAGAAGAATGGAGATACCAGAATACCATACAAACATTTCTTTGAGTAAGAAAAGACAAAGTTTTATGAGGCCATTCCAAAGCTGATTTAAACAGTCCCAGTGTAATTGTTTCTGTACCTCACTCATGTTTTGGAGAAGCCCCAAATTTGAAGCCAAATCTAATTAGCTTATGGCCTTCACCCAGTAATCCTAATGGTTTGATCTCTTTTGCAGATAGCTGACCTTGGTGTTGCTTCCTTTAAGACATGGAGCAAACTGACTAAAGAGGAACACAATGAGCAGAGGAAGGCTAACAGCGCCTCTACGAAAAATGGTGGCACCCTGTATTACATGGCCCCTGAACACATCAGCGACATCAACATCAGGCCCACAGAGAAGTCAGATGTGTATAGCTTTGGCATAGTCCTTTGGGCAATATTTGCAAATAAAGAGCCATATGAAAGTAAGACATATATAGAGGAGTGGGATTGTAATATTAATCAGAACTATTACATGAGATAATAACTTTTGATGAAATCAGTTAAGAGCTGTAATTGTTCCATTAATGGCAGTCTAGCCCACTAGCCTGTAAGTTCCCTGAGGGCTGATGCCACATCCCATTTATTCATTGCCATCTCCTTAGCATCTACACACAGTGTCTAGAATACAGTGGTGTTCTCCTTTGCTCCTCTGTGGATGTTCAGAAAATGGCTTGGCCATTTTTTACTGAGTTGTGTACCAGCAACCTTAGCGCCATCTCAGACTCAAGCTGTCCTGTCATCTCTCACTCCAGTAAGATCTCAAAGCTTTAAGTCTGTCTACTTCTATCCACACCAGCATCTGTTTAGTTCAGATCCACCTTATTTCTGCTCCAGGTCCTCATGTATTCCATCATTCTATGGCATCCAAAATGGTCATCAAAAGGCAGATGTGACCACTATACTCACTTAAAATCCTTCCCAGACTCTCTGGCATTTAAGATAACATTGAGACTCTTCAATATGGCATCTGAGCTGGCTCTTTACATAAGACCTTTGCTTCTCTCTCTGGACTTATCTGTTATCTCTCCTCTATCATCATGCCCAGTTATTCCATCTAGAAAGTTCTGGGATGCACAGTGACTTCTCTCTATTTTTAGTCTGTTAGTTTCCTCTTCCCCTGGACTGAATCATTTTCCTCAGATCTTGATTCCTCATTCTGTTGTTCTTGTTTTGTTTTTGTTTTTGTTTTTTTGTACCAGGGGATCAAGGACCTTGTGCTTGCCAGGTCCACTGAGCTAAATCCCTGACCCTTGCTTCTTCATTCTTTACCTGGATACCATATGCTTATTTTTCTGTACTCAACAAAACCTAGTATAGTCAATCGTGTTACATGAACCCCATATTTAAAAATATTAATTCTACTGTATTTTAAGTCACTCTAACTAAATTTTTTAAAGGCAAATATTATCCCATATTTGTCTTGATGAAGATCTGGGAAATACCATTAGCTTTACCCAGACAAGCCATTTGTTCTACAAAAAGCAGTTTTGTTTCAAATTTTATCTTTCATCTAAAGAAATTTAAAATGTTGGGTCATGTCAGCAGTGGAACATGTCAATCCCTGACATAGGCTCTTCTGCCCTTACGGAGTGAGCCAGCTCTCCATAGCAGAGACAATCAGCAATATCACCCAAGTTCTGTTGTCTCCTGCCTGAGAGAAGAGCAGGAGCCAAGGTCTCACTTGAAGCTTCTCTTTGCTTTATAGATGCCATCTCCCCGGAGCACCTGTTGATATGCCTAAAAACTGGGAACAGGCCAAATGTGGAGGAAATCATTGAGCACTGCCCCAAGGAGATCATTGCACTCATGGAACTCTGCTGGAATGAAAACCCGGAACTTCGGCCAACATTTCCTAGTAAGACCATTTTTTTCCAACTTTGTAGGATCCATTCCTGAGTGGGATGATGTCAGGAATATTGTTTGAATCTTCAGAAAGCTGGTGGTTTCAAACTTTCTAGATTTCAAACGTTTTGTTCAATAAAAAGGTTCCTCTCAAAACCATAAAAATATGTAAGACCTGTTTAGAATTAATTTTTTTGTTAGCAGTATAGATACATCATAGCAGTTTTTAAGTGTACACATCAGTAACATTCAGTCCATTACCACTGCTATTCAGCCACCACCAGGAAACACAGATTCCATATTCTCCTCTTCAACCCGGGCAGTCGCCATTCTACTTGGTGTCTATGACTCTGACTACTCTAATACTTCATGTAAGTGGGATTGTCTTTATCCTTTGTGCCTGGTTTAACTTTATTAGGTGTAGTAAATGTCTTCTAGCTTCATCTTGTTGTACCCTATGTCAGAATGTTCTTCCTTTTTCTGGCTGGGGTAATCCATTGTATTTATACCAGATTGTACTTGTCCATTCCGCTGGTGATGGGCAACTTAGGTTGCCTTGTTTCCGAGCTTCTTTCATTTCATTCTCTCCTCTTTAGTCAGCATCTTTGGAAATGTATTTTGTGAGTTTACATTGATTAGCCGTACTCTAGAGAGAAATAGGGGGACATGGATATTTGACACATCCTTGTACTCCTTCTAATTCTCTTACATGACATAGGAAGTAAAGTAGGAAAAGGAAAAAAATGTAAATCAGGTGAAGAAGATATAATAGGAAAGCATTAAGGAGCTGTCTTACTTTTCTCTCACTGCTGACACAAAATTCCCAACACCCAAAGTGAAAGGGGAAAACGTTTATTTAGCTCACAGTTTGTAGAGGTTTCAGGCTCTGAGGCAGGTGGAACAGTTCATGGTGGTGGATAGACAGTAGAAAGCAATAGGAGACCTTAACACCATCTTTTATCTTATTCAGACTACTGAAGATGGGTAGCATTACACTTTGGGGTGACAACTGAACACAAGCCATAACAGGAACCTGTACGGCATTTTGCTCTCATATTTCTATGAGAAAACAGAAGTAAACTTCTGCCTACTATTACTACCAAAGGATTAAAGATATACTTTCATGTAGTTGTCTGTTTTCACACATGCTTCATCAGTCTTAATCTTTTCCTGCTTCTCTCATGTTTTGTACCTTTTCACTTTCAGAATTGAAGTTTTCTTTTGGGATAGTTGTAAATTCACATGCAGTCATAAGAAACGATACAGAGGGCTGGGGATTTACCTCAGTTGCTTTGTACCTGCCTTGCAGGCACAAGATCTTCAGTTTGATGCTGGGCACCAAACAGAGGAAAAAAAAAAAAAAGAAGAAGCAATACAAAGAGACTATGTATCATTTACTCCTTCCCCCAGTGGTAGTACCTTCTGTGTTTACTGAGGCACTGTTCGCAGTAGCTAAAATACAGTCAACCTCTATCCCTGTCAGTGAAGAATGGATGAAGCTGGGGTACCGTGTGGATACACAATGGTATATTAATCAGCCATTAAGAAGAATGAGATCCTTTCATTTGCAGCATTATGGATGGGAGTAAAGTCATTATGTTAATTTCATGCTTTTTATTTCACTTTCTTATATTACTGTACTTCCTAGAACATTTGTCACTAACTTGACTAGGAAAGAGAACAGGCATCCTTGTCTTGTTTCTAATATTAGGGGAAAAGCATCAGTCTTTCATTATTAGTTATAATATCAGCTACAGGTAATATATTTGATATAACTAGTTTATGTGTGATATAACATTATTAGTGTATAGAATATTGAAAAATTTTGTCAGATTCTCACAGGAGACCATCTGGACTTACAGATGGAGGAGGAATGGTTTAAATTATGAAGTCCATTTCCTCAGTAGTTGTAGGACTGCTAAGATCATTTGTGTCACATTGGGTACCTATTGTAGTTCATATTTTTCCAGCAAGTGATTTGTTTCATCTAATATTTTACAGTTATGTGTGCAAAACTGCTTTTAGTATTCCTCGTATTTTTTGTTGGTATAATGGTATCTACCATTTCATTCCAGATATGAATAATTCTTATCCTTTTTGGTTTTGCGAGATTTATCAATTGTGTTTTCAAATAACTAGTTTTTGTTTCCCTTTTTTCTACTGTTTGTTTTTTCTTTGTTGATTCCTGCTCCTATCTCTATTTTTCCTTCCTTCTGTTTGCTTTGTTTTGCTCTTTATTTTCTCAGTTCTTGACGTTAGGAACTCAGATCACTGATTTGAGACTTTATTTCCAATGTGCACATTTATTGCCATAAATTTTCCTCTCAGCTCCACTGTAGATTGGTTCCACAAATCTTGACATGTTTATTTTTATTTTCATAACTTTAGTGCATTTTTAAGATTTCCCTTCAGACTTTTTCGTCGACCTATATATTATTTAGAAATGTGTTGCTTGGTTTTCAAGACTTTGAAGATTTTCCTTTCACCTTTCTGTTAATGATTTTCTATTTTGTTTGATTTCATTGTGGGCAGAGGACACAGTCTTGTTTCAGTTCTTTTTAAGTTTGTTGAGGTTCTGTGGGAGGGGCAGCTGGTGGTCTATTTTCATATATGTCATATTGGCACTTAAGGAGAATACTTGGGTTTTCTGCTCATCTTAGGTAGTATTACATAAATCTTAAATCCTATTGGTTAATGCTGTTTTTGTGTTCCTCGTCTGCTGAGTTTCTGTTTAGCCACTTTTTCAGTTACTGAGAGAAGGCTGTTCAAATCTTTAATTATAACTGTGAATTCATAGGTTTCTGCTTTCAGCTTTAGCTTTTCCTTCTCTTGTTTGAGGTATACACATTCAGAATTGGTTTCTCTGATGGATTGGACCTTGTCATTATGTCAATTTCTCTATCTCTAGTAATTTTCTCTGCTTAAGTCTTCTTTTTTGAAAGTTGATATAGTGTCCCTGTTTTCCTCTGATCAATATGTCTTTTTCCATTATTTTAACTTTCCCATATTATTATATGTGAAATAAGTTTCTTGTGATACCATAAAATTGGGTCATGTTTTTAAATCTCTTCTGCCAACCTATATTTTAATTGGTATATTTAGACTATTTAAATTTAACAAAATTATTTATATGTTAGGATCCAACTTTTCCATTTTTTTCTTCCATTGGTACTTTCTGATTTCAATTCTCCGGTTGCTGGTCTTCTTTTTGTATCAGTCAGCTTTCTACTACTATAACAAAATATGGGAGACAGTCAACCTAAAAAGACAAAGCACTGTTCTGGTGCCGTTTCAGTGGTTTCAGTACATGGTTTGTCTCATTGCTTTTGAGCCTGTGGCAAGGCAGTGCACTATGGCAAGGAGCACAGGCAGCAAAACCATTCACTTCACAGCTGGGATGTGCTGGAGAAAGAGGAAGGCGTACCCACAGTGACCTTTCTTCCTCTTACCAGGCCTTACTTCCCCAAGGTTTCATCTTTAACCCCCACAAGTTAGGGACCACTTTCAACACATAGGCCTTTTCCTGCTTTCCTGTGGGTTCTTGAACATATTTTAGAATTCCACTTTGATTCATTTCTATCATTTTTTTAGTGTATCTCTGTGTACGATTTTTTAAAATGGATATTCAAGATACTACATTATCTGTACATAACTTACCAGTTTAATGGTGTCATATTACCAATCTGACTGATATATAAAAACGTTATCTTCCTTTACTTCTTATTTTCTCTTGTACATAGCCTTAAATATTTTTCTAGGGCCGGGGATTTAGCTCAGTGGTTCCGACGCCTGTCTTGCAAGTGCAAGGACCCAGGTTCAATCCTGGAAACCATACACCATACTGGGCATGGAGATTCACGCCCAGCAGCAACCAGTACCATATACCACCGTGCCAGGGGTGGTGGCTCATGCCTGTAATCCCAGCACTCGGGAGGCAGAGGTAGGAGGATTGCTGTGATGTGAGCTGGAGGCTAAGCTCAGGACCAGCCTGAACTACAAAGCGAGACCCTGTCTAAAAAAATATATTTTTTTCTACATTTATTTAAAATACATTAGTGTTACAGTTCTGCTTCATTTGTCAGTTTTGAATATTCAAGTGAAAAAGGAAAGACAGTTGTACTTAACTATATTTTTAAGCATGGTATTGTGGTGCATTATACCAAATGTGTCACTGAGTATCCTAAAATTCATTCCATTTCTGACAGCATCCAGAGCTATCATCAGACTCCACAATTTAAGGGGTTTAGTCTTATACTACTAGCTCCATAGTAGATACCCACTGCAAATAGGGTACCCAGGGTACCCACAGTTCTATCCAACTGCTTACAAATTCAAGTATCCTTGTGACGCCCCACTGCTCTGACATGAGAATGATAGTTACTACCTTGTTAACACCAAATGGAGTTGCAAGTCCAGTCAGTCCCCATTGACAGCCAAGGCAGGGGGATTCCTCGTCACAGCTAGTTGGGGATGGAAGTTTAGCAGAATTCATATGGTCTCTACTCTGCAGAGATGGAGGTGCTTTATTACTACTAAACAATGAAGAAAGTACATTCTTTCCACTACCCTTCCTCTGATTCTTTCCCAGTAGGGAAGGGAAGGGATATCCTGTTACTGCCATGTGGGATCCATGTCCAGTTACCCCGGCGGCCCTCCTGACAGCATGGGAGTGGAGCTCATTACCAGCTGGTAGGAATGAAAAGTCTTTTCTGCTGGAGGTGTCTAGAGCACTGTTGTTACTATCTCAAGAGGCTGGAAGTGTAGGCTGTCCACGTGGCCTTAGCTGGTATGGGCTAGGGTGATGTCAGAGTTAATCCCTGTGCTGTTGATAAGGCTGTTCTTTGCTTAGTCCTATGGCCAGCAAGCAGTCTCATTGTTGATGATGTCTGTACCAGTAGTACAGGTTCTGGGTTGTTAACTCTTCAGCTCCAACTTGGGGACATAAAATACAAAGAGGAAATCTAAGGAACTCACTCCTGCATGTTTTCTCAGACACTGAGGTTCCGACTGGTCTGTGTTTCTCTCTCTTCCTTCTAGAGTGTTATATTTTTGTTTTACACATATCTAAGGTTTCTTGTGTTTAGCAGGAGTAAGGAAAAGTATATCCACTCCATCTTCTTGGAAGTAGAAATTTTCTTTTTCTTTTAAGCTCTTATCTCTAACTCTCTATATGCAATTCTTAGCCTGAACGTCCCACACTATCATGCATGTGATGCCAAAGGAATGGAAACATGGAATGAATTCATCCGTGCTCACTTGGGGTAACTCGCACCCACATCAACTATATACTGCCAGGCAGGAGCATTGGGGCCTGGGGCTATCCTTACCCTTTTCGGTCGACTGGTGTTTAGTCTTCATGAGTCAGTGATTTCGAGTTTAAATTGTTATGTCACTGCTTTGGCCACCAGTTTAAGGTAAGTAATTTGAAGACAATAGATTACTAATATTTTAATTTTAGAAAACACTTAAGAAATTTAAAGGACTGTTTTTCCTATATAGGTATTGAAGAGAAATTTAAGCCTTTTTATGAAAGTGAATTTGAAGAATTTGTAGAAGAAGATGTGAAGAGTTTACAGGTAGGTAATAGAGTAGATATGCATAATATTAGGATATCAAGTCATATATTATCAATCATGAAAACTAAAACAGTATGATTTATTATCTGCGATTTGAGTTAAACTAGCTTGATAAATATAAAATTTGCAATTGCGTATAAATATCACTTTATTTTTATACACAATTGGCAAATTGGACCATCAAAACTCATGAATGAGAAAAATATATATACAACTGTATAAAAACAAAAACACCACTGGGAAAGAGTGGGAATATCATCAAGACATTGGGATGCTAACTCAAAACAATTCTGAGGAAGAAGTCCTGGAGGGACAGATAGACTCTGCTGGGAGAGTCGTTTAAGAAACAACTTTGTGCTGTCTAGAAAAGGTGGCTCCTTCTCACCCTTCCCTGTGCTGAGTGACAGAAGGCAGCAGGCTAAGTCAGGAGGAGTGGGTGATAGGTCAAAGCCTGGGCCCAGCTAACAGTGGATGGAGCAGAGCCCTTACATACATATAAATAGTAGGAATCAAGGGGCGGCCATAACTTCTTAGCAATCAAAAATCATGAAAAATAGACTTAAATAAGCCAGGCAAGTCAACTAAGATTTCAAAATAAAGAAATAATAGTAAAAATAAAAGAGTCAGTAATGAGACTTTTTTGAGGACTACCTACATTGATAAAAGAGGCATGTCTAACTGGGCATGGTGGTGTATTCTGTGCTGCACTGGGAGTGGGGGTAAAGCAGGAATTTCACAACTGCAAACTCAGCCAGGCCAACTTCATGACTTAGTGAGATCCTAGTTCAAAAAATAAAAAGGGTTAGGGATCACAGAAAAAAAAGAAAAAAACATATTCAGTGTAAACCAAGAATCACAAGATAGTTCCTAAGGCAGAAAAACATTACCTCAAACAATCAGCAATATTTCATTATGATAAAATGTTTAATTTGCCAAAAGGATATATGCAGATATACCTTTAATAACATGGCCTTAAAATATACAGAGCCAAAATAAACAGATATACAGAGCCAAAATAAACAGAGCTCAAAGAGAAATGGACATATTCTCAATTATGGTTGTAGGTATCAATACAAATATCTTTACTTGATAGACCAAACAGACCCCCAAAATTGGTAAGGATACAGACTTGAAGAACATGTTTAACATACTCGATGTAATGGAAACATGTAAAACACTATGCCAGATAACTATAGAATATCTACCTTTAAGTGCTTACTAAAACATACTAGAATATATTACAAAAATGTAATAGAAAAGTCAGTTAAAATTGTCTATTGGGAAATAAAACAAGTCTTAACCAACTTTTAAAAACTGTAACATAAAGAATATTGACCTGTAATTACATTGGAAATTAGTTTTCAAGAAGATAATTAGAAAATTCCATATGATTAGAATACATATTTAAATACCTTTTGATCAAAAAAGATATAGTAGAATTTTTAAGATATTTTTAAAAGTTAACAGAAACAATACATAAGGTATAAAATGGACTTTGTAAAAGAGTACTTAGTATGCTTTCAGATGTATGTATTAGCAAAGAAGAAAGGCAGTTTTCTCCTGATCTTGAGAGATAACTGCACAGTGAAGAAATGATGGTCTTTTCAGTAAATGGTGCTGAGCCAGGGATGCCGCTCAGTAGCACTGCACCTGCCTGGCATGTTTGAGATCATGAGTTTGATTCCTGGTACTGGCAACAACAACAGCAACAAAAAAATCAATAAGTAGTGTCGATGCCATTGGGCATCCACGTGAAACAAAAATTAAATCGGACACCTACCTACCTTATACGATACCAAAAATCAACTCCCACTTGATTTGTGAAATATTAATGTGGAAGACAAGATCATAAAGTCACTGAAAAATACCTTAAGACAAATTGTTAGCATTTCTTCATGTCCTGGGGGTAGAGAATCTTCAACAGGATACAAAAATATGAAGTGCAATGGAAAATACTGATAAATTTTATTAACTTTTATTTGTCAAAAGAAACGATTAAACTAGTCACAAAATGGGAGAAGAGGGCTATAACACATGTTACTGATTAGGTACTTGATTGCATACAATCTAAAGAAATCTTACATATTCCAAAGTTTAAAAAGACAAGCAATCCTCATTAAAACATGAGGAAATTATCTCTGTGGGGACTTCACCAAAAAGAACATTCAAATAGCCAGTAAACATATCAAAAAAGTGTACACCTCAGTAGTAATCAGAGAAATACAAATTAAAACCATACAGGTGCTGTCTGTAGATCAGCAAACATGCTGAAACTTTTCCAAGAGACATACAAGAAATTTAAGGTCTGATGGGCTGGGGAGTTAGCTCAGTGGTTCCGGCGCCTGTCTTGCAAGCGCAAGGACCCGAGTTTGATCCTCAGTAACCACGTACCATACTGGGCGTGGAGACTCAGGCCCCAGCAGCAACCAGTACCACACACCACAGTGCCGGGCGTGGTGGCTCATGCCTGTAATCCCAGCACTCGGGACACAGAGGCAGGAGGATTGCTGTGATGTGAGTTTGAGGCTGAGCTCAGGGCCAGCCTGAACCACAAAGCGAGACCCTGTCTCAAAAAAAACCCCAAAAAACCTAAAAAAAAAAAAAAAAAAAGCTGTGGCTCTTCTACAGAATGGAGTATTACTCTGCCATAAAAAATGATAAGTTTGAATCATTTATGCTTATATGGATGTGCCTTGAGGACATCCTCATAAGTGAAATAAATAGGTCACAGATGTGTAAATATCGTATCTTTTCTCTGGTATGAGAAAATAAAGATATAAATGAGTTCTAGAATGTATGTTATATATTGTGAAACAGAAAACACTCAAAGCATAATGAAGTGAAGGGGGGAAAATAATGAGATTATAACAAAAAAGAAAGGAAACAAAGTTTATGTATATGGTAGGATGGGTAGGGTTACAGGAAAAAATGAGAATTAAGGTGTGTCATATACTGGTACAAATTCTCATTGTTGAATGCAAACATGATGTGTATATGTAATGTACCAATAAAGATTTCAATAAAAAAATAATAATAATGTTTTTAAAAAAAGCCAGGAAGAGTCTTGCCAATTGATTTCTCCAGAAGCAGCTGCTGAGGTGCAGGGAAGGGGTGGGGTGAGGCCAGAGGACATTCAAGCCTGCCGAAGAGCTTTAGCATCTGGCAGGCGGAGTGCTGGCCAGATGTTGCCTCTCAGGAGTGTTCATGATCTGGACTTCCCCTGGATAGAAAACTTTGGGTAAGACAGCTTCCAGCAGCTGACAGGCTCAGGAACAGTGGCAGTGGGCTGGAGGCTGTGTGATGATTTGACTGCTTGCAATCAGGCATACCGTTCGTGGGAGGGGAGGATCTAAAGAAGCACCTAACTTGTCTACTGCAGAGTCCAAAACCAGATCCAAGTGTGTTCATCAGCTAGACTCAAAACTCACAAGCTATAAAGAAAAAGAGTATTATATTGCATGAAAATGAAAAGATAATTAAAAAGGAAAAAGTGTGTTTAACAAAGAATAAACATCCAGCATGGGTAATGAGTACCTACAAAAGCAAAAATAACCCAAGGGGGAAAAATAAGCAAGGAATATAAGAGCAGTGTTCAAGGAAGAAATACAGTATAATTGACCAGCAAACTTCAGGAAATATATTTGACATCACTAATAGAAAAAAGCAAAATGAATCAGTTATAACTTTTCATCCATTACATTGATATTTTTGAAAGATCAGTAATAGACACCGATGAAAATGTAGCATGGGCATCTCATGTAGTATTATGAGAGTGTAAATTGGTGATCTTTAATGGAAGGTGAATTTCTATCACCTTAAAAGTATGTTAACTTTTGCTGTAGTCCTAGTCTTAGAATGCTGTCCTGCTGATAGGCATGTTCATAAAAATACCTTCAGGAGCTGTTTGCATCTTAGTTTGTAGGAGGGAAAAATATAGAAATCCAGATGTCCACAGATAAATGCTCTAGATTCCACCTCATCTAATCTACAAAGTACTACCCAGTAATTGCAAAGAAGTGGTGGAAACCAATGTAATGACAGAAATATCTTCAAGACTTGTTAAACAAGTGACAGAAAAGTACTTAAGACTGGCCTTTTAAAGTTGAATGTATATGCATATGTTGTATGTATTTCCAGATGTGCATGCCAGTGCCTAGAAAGGGATACAAAGGCTGCATCCCACTCAGGATGTAGGGAATAGGAAAGTAGGGGCTGGAGGGACTGACACTCAAATTAGGGTGATTCCACACTACCTGAAGATTTCAAGATTATTTAAACATATAATGAAAAAAACTATAAAAAATTACTTGTACAAAATTTGAGTACATAAAAGTGCTTTTCATATTAAGTACAGAGCAATATTCAAAATGCTGCAAGTATTTCATTCTTCACCAAACCATTTATAACATTCAGCAAGTATTTTTGACTACCTACCTATGTAGTAAACACTCTTTTAAGAGCAAAATAGAAGTATGCGTAGGAAAAAATGTTAACTTCTAACCTTTGTGTAGGTTTTAAAAAATATAATTTATTTTTCTATGAGTATTATATCTTCAGAGAAAACTAATTTATTTATTGTGGTAAAATACACTAACATAAAATGTCCTGTTCAGTCCATTTTTAAGTATACAGTTCAGTGGCATTTGGTATATTCACAATATTATGCATATCCATTTTCAGACCTTTTCATTACACTAGACTGAAATTCCACATAAGTAACTTTCCAGTTCTTTTTCTCCAGCTCCAGTAATACTTTTTTTGCCTCCAAATTTGCATATTCTAGGTATCTCATAAAAATAAACAGGTTGAGACAGCAAGATCATAAGTTGGAGGGCAACCTGGGCAACTCAGTGAGACTTTGTCTTAACAATAAAAATATAAAAAGGATGAGGCTGTAGCTTAGCACTCCTTTGGTTCAGTCTGCAGTACCTTCACACACACACAATACAAGATTACATAATATTTTTCCATTTCAGTTGGGCATTTTTCACTTAGCGTAATGTTTTAAAGGTCTATTTTTAGGATGCATCAGAATTTCATTTCACTTTATTCCACTGTATAGGTATACCATGTTTTATTCCTCTATTCATCTGTTGATGATGTTTGGATCTTATCCAATTTTTGGCTATTGTGAATAATGCTGCCTTGTACATTGAGTTCCTGCTTTCATTTCTTTGAGTATAAACTTAGGAGTGGAATTGACAGGCCATGTGTTTAACTTCTTGTTTGACTTCTTAGCCACTGTCAAACTACTTTCCATAGCAGTTCAACCACATGCACAAAGTTCCTTCCAACTTCCCACATCTTCACCAACAATAGTTACTGTTTGTTGTTTCATGTACCCACTACATATCAAGTGCTATCTCCTTGTGGTTCTGATGTCTATTTCTCTAATGATGTTGAGCATCCTTTCATGTGTGTGTTGGTATTGGCCATTTCTGTATCTTCTTTGGAGGAATGTTTGTTCAAGTCCTCTGCTAATTTTTGGATTTGGTTGTTTTTGTTGTCATAAATTTCTCTATTCTGAATAGCCATCTCTCATCAAGTATACATGTTTTACAATTTTTTCCCATTGTATGGGTTATCTCTTCATGCTTGATAGTTTCCCTTGATGCACAGAAAGTTTTGACTTCAACGTAGTCAAGTTTATCTATTTTTACTTTAAATGTCTGTGCTTTTGGTGTCATGTTCAAGAAATGATTGTCACAACCAATGTCTCTCTTACGTTTTCTTCTAAGAAGTGTAGGTCAAGTTAATTTTTGTATATGGTAAAAGGTAAAGGTCCAACTTCATTCTTTGGCATGAACATATTCAGTTTTCCTCACTGAATGATCCTGTAACCCTTGTCAAAAATCAGCTAACCCTATATGAAAAGTTATTTTGGGGGGTCTTCATTCTGTTCTATTTGCCTGTGTATGTCTTTATGCCTATATCATAGTAGTTTGATTATTATAGTTTTATAGTATGTTTTAATATCAGAAAATATGAGTTCTCCAGCTTTGTTCTTTTGCAAGCTCATTTTAACTATTTGAGAAAAAATATTTTTTAACAGTGCTAATATGATTTGTAAGATTTGAGTAAGATTTCTATCTGAAAAGATTCACTTTTTGTAATAATTTTCTGAGACAATATTTTCTGCGGTTTAATAAAGTATATACTTATGCTTTTAATTATAGAAAGAGTATCCAATGCAAAATGAAGTTTTGAAGAGAATGCAGTCTGTCCAGCTGGATTGTGTGGCAGAGCCTCCAAGCAGGTCAAATTCAGGTAACTTACACTGTGGTTGAATTCTATTTATTTATTTGTTCATTCATTCATTCTACCCTCTAAAATATTACTTAAGAGCCAGGTGTAGTGGTGCACACATGTAGACCCAGCACTTGACAAGCTGAGGCAGGAGGATCAGCACAAGTTGAAGGCTAGCCTGGGTTACAAGGGGAGTTCCAAGGCTAACCTGAACTACATAGTGAGACCTTGTCTCAAAAAACTTAAAAAGAAAACCTACTTGAAATTATATGAGATACAAAATTAACTAAAGCAAAGAATATCTGTTTTAAAAGAACTTATATTTGGAAGTCCAGTTACATATTTTTAGAATATTAAATAATAGTGTACTCACAAAATCCTAAAAGTCTTGAACACAAGAGTCCGCATATGTCTGATGGGAAGCCCTAATGCAGGAAAAAGAAAAGGTGTTTCTGTAGGGGCAGATCCCTTGAGGAAGTCAGAGCAAAAACAGAGAGCTTGATCTCCGATTTCAGAGAAGAGACTTTTTCTCATTGTGACAGGAAGGAAGGAAAGTATAGGATACTGAAGCCACTTCTGTCTTATATAGGGCAAATTATTTAACTTCACCAAAACCTCACCCATCAAATGATGAGAATAAATGCTCTTATCAAGTAGAGCTTGTAAGGAATGAAACAGTCAATGGGAAGTACATAGGAAGGCTGCTACTACTCTTTTTTTTTTTTTTTTTGAGACAGGGTCTCGCTTTGTGGTTCAGGCTGGCCCTGAGCTCAGCCTCAGACTCATATCCCAGCAATCCTCCTGCCTCTGCCTCCCGAGTGCTGGGATGACAGGCGTGAGCCACCACGCCCGGCACTGTGGTATGTGGTACTGATTGCTGCTGGGGCGTGAGTCTCCACACCCAGTATGGTATATGGTAACCGGGGATCGCACCCAGGCCCTTGCGCCTGCAAGACAGGCACCGGAACCACTAAGCTAAATCCCCGACCCTGGCTGCTGCTACTCTTACTTCTAATTTGCCATTCCAAGGTAACAATCACCTTCTTTGCTGAAGCCCATATCCCTTCTTCCTTAGTTCTTCCTCTGTCACTCACTTCTATTGCTTGTTCTGATTTTCCTCATGTTCTTCCGCCCTCCATCCCGGAACTCCTACTGATTATATACAAACTTCTAAGAATAGGACTCTCTGCTAGATCCTTGTCTTCAGAACATTATTCTGAAGGATAGATTCATGATGGTGCTTGGGCTTTATTTCACTTTTTGCTTTATGAAACTCACTTCAATCACTTCTTTTCTACTACAGAACAGCCAGGCTCACTGCACAGTTCTCAGGGACTAGAGATGGGACCTGTGGAAGAGTCCTGGTTTTCTTCCTCCCTTGAGCACCATGAAGAACATGAACCCATTCTGCAGCGTAAACTGCAAGAGGAAGCCAACTATCACATTTTTGGCAGCCGCATGGACAAGCAGACAAAACAGCAACCCTTACAGAGTGTGGCTTATAACATAGAGGAGGAGAGGAGACGAAGGGTCTCTCATGACCCCTTTGCACAGCCAAGATCTAATGAAAGTGTTCAGAACGCAAAGGTAAAAGGTTCTGTTTACCCCAGTGCAGCAAGTCACAGTAATACAGGATACCAGCCAACAGGGCCAACCAGCCAAGCCCATGCACCATATTGGAGCAATGAATTCTTTAATCTGCATGGATGTGGAACAAGACCATTGGATGTAGGAATATCGGGTGGAGGAATTTGGTATCCAATACATCCAAGCCAAATATCTAATCTGTTTAAGACTCCAGTGCCTGAGACCAACCGAGTAGGAAGTACTCCCACCCTTCCATTTTCCTTGCCATTTCCAGGTAAACAATTTTAAGAGTCACAGTCTCCTATTTTTTTTTTTATTTTTCTGAAAACAAAATCACTATTAGCTTTATTGTTCACTATAAGTTATTGAAGGCAACGGAGAGCAAGTATTTCACTCTTCAGTTACTGGATGCAACTTAACAAATTAGGACAGTCTCCATCAGACCACTTGGTCTGGGAATATTTTAGTTTTGACTAGGGTTCATCTCAGCTGCCCGCAAGTATTGGATCTTCTACTGTTAACTTGAATGGCATAGTAAACCCATTCATTATACCCTGTCTTCAATAAATGGGAAGACATTTGCTTCTACTTTTTCATCTTATTTGTGGTTTTCTAAAAGTAAGAAATAAGTCTTAGAAATTTTTCTGTCTTGTGCAAGTCAAAGACTACCTTTTGTGATGAGAAATTTTCTTTCATTTTCCATGTCTCTATCAGGTAGAATGAAAGCTAGTTGCTCATAATCACTGATACTCTAGAATAGAAATGATATAACTAAATCTCCAGCATTACCACCACCACCAGGTTAACTACCTGGATGTCATCTATTACCACTTCCTATGCTGTGTCCTGGGAGTCCTGAAATCAGTATAGGTTGAGAAAGCTTTGAAAACCATGGAATTTTCTGGGCTGGCGCTGTAAGTCAGAGGCAGAACACCTAACTTGAGTCCCTGAATTGCATCTCTAACATAGCAAAAAGTAAAAACCATAACACTGTCTCATTTTCTTTCAAAAGGGCAAATTCTCCAGAAACTTCCTACAGAAACATTCTGGATTTTTCCTATAGGGTTTGCCATACAACAGAAATTGAAAATATAGAATTGCCATACAATAGAATAGAAAATATTAGGAAAGGCATTAATCAGGATTCTGCACTATACACAATCATGAGTGCAATGTCCTTTTGCTTCCTTTGTGTCTACAATTAAAATTTTTCTTGGATGCTGTCACATCATTTTACTCATTCATGATTAATTTAAAAAATATTTCCAAAGCATTTCCCACTATGTGCTAGGCAGTATTTTTGAGGACTGGTAAGATGAATCGGTGGCCTTATGGAGCTTAAATCCTGGTGGATAGAAGGCAGATCACAAACCACGTATATAATGTGTTATCTGTTTGGTCTTGTCCCTGCCCTTTTGGTCTTGTCTCTGCCTCTTTCCTTCCATTCTCTTCTCTTTCTGACACCTGGTTCTACAAATAACATATACAGGGCTACAGCCTCTTCATAATTTTGAGAAGCTCTCTGTGGTGAAAGGACTCCAGTCTATAACCAGTAATAGGGTTATTCGTGCTTCTGACCCTAAGGATACTCCTGCAGTGTACAGAATTAGTAAATGAACATTTTGAATTATTTATTGCAAATTTCACTGTTCTTCTGTTTGCTTTTGCTGTCATCATATATACCTAACCCCACGCCAAACATGAGTCTTTTGATTTATTCTGCAACATAAGGAGAGGGAGTCTGTACTTGTACATGCAAAAGGAGAAGAAATGCCTGGCATAGTGGCACATGCCTGTTACCCCAGCTACTCAGGAAACTGAGGCAGAAGAACTGCAAGTTCTAGGCCAGCCTGTTCACTTTAAAGGAAACTTGTCTCACAATAAAACATTTTTTTAAAGTATTGGAGATACAGCTTAGAGGGGCTTAATTGCTAGTACCACCAAAAAAAAAAGAGAGAATAAATTTTCATTTTTGTCCACCAGGACTTTTCTTTTTCTTCAGTGCATTTCTTTCTTTTTTTTTTTTTTTTGAGACAGGGTCTTGCTTTGTGGTTCAGGCTGACCCTGAGCTCAGCCTCAAACTCACATCACAGCAATCCTCCTGCCTCTGCCTCCCGAGTGCTAGGATTACAGGCGTGAGCTACCACGCCCGGCACTGTGCTATGTGGTACTGATTGCTGCTGGGGCGTGAGTCTCCACGCCCAGTATTGTATGTGGTTAACCAGGGAATCGAACCCGGGTCCTTGCGCTTGCAAGGCAGCCGCCAGAACCACTGAGCTAACTCCTGAGCCCTTCAGTGCACTTCTGTAAGTCCCATTAAGAAAGGACACTTCAGGGGCCAGGGAGTTAGCTCAGTGGTTCCGGCGCCTGTCTTGCAAGCGCAAGGGCCCGGGTTCGATTCCCCGGTAACCACATAACAATACTGGGTGTGGAGACCCACACCCAGCAGCAACCAGTACCACATACCACAGTGCCGGGCGTGGTGGCTCACGCCTGTAATCCCAGCACTCGGGA
This sequence comes from Petromus typicus, assembly GCA_004026965.1. Lineage (NCBI taxonomy): Eukaryota > Metazoa > Chordata > Mammalia > Rodentia > Petromuridae > Petromus > Petromus typicus. The sequence continues at coordinate 88,207 of PVIR01003466.1, forward strand.
GGCAGAGGCAGGAGGA